>CAJHNH020003724.1:511554-538984 GCA_905116865.2 Candidula unifasciata
ACTCTTAAAAGGACAGTTTGCATTCTTTGTAGTGTTTAAAACTATAGCGCAAAATGTGCACTTTCGGCAGAAGGTTACTCCTTTCATAGAAGACATAACAGTATTGTAAAGATCATCCAAGAGGGAAAGGTTAAAGGTAGGCAAACAAGAGACAGACACCGTTACAAGTGGGAGGATAACATCAAGAGATGGACGAACAGCAGTATGAGTGAGGGTACATCAAGGGCAAGAGACAGGACTTATTGGAGATCCATTACAGCCAACCTTCATTGTGGAGACGGCACCTAATTGATTAAACCCCTTTCATAATCACTAATTGTTAAGACGCCTTTACTTGAAAATGATCTGTGTGATGAAAAAATGGACTATGGAACATACGAAGTGGCTGCCGGTTTGATAGCCTTCAATTTAACCCCCCTCCGCCGCTATACCCTAACTCAATTTTAATGGTGGTTCTTGTAACTCAAGGGAGGTCCCGTTACAGACTAACGCGAATTAGATTGGAAATTGGTGCGGCCGATAAAGGTGAAAGTAAGGTAAAGGTGAGAGGACCAACTTCACTGAAGTGGATTTAATCCCATATGCCTCAGTCTCTCTCCACAAAACAGCTAGCCGACTGCCGAGAGTATCGCACAGAGAATTACCTTCGTAGCTCTGGCAACGATCCATATGGATCTCTGTAAAATTTGCACTGTGATTTGAACGGCGCCGTCGTAAAACGAACTCACCAACCTCAGAGCGTGAGGCAAACGGCTTGACCACTTCGCCACGATATTCTAACTTGTGGCATTTGCTCAGGCCATTACATTGAAATCTGTAGGCATGTTGGTTTCGCGGTTCTGTTTTGCAGTCAACTAATGTTGAGATGCCCTTTCTTTGGTGTCTATGCACAGTGCGGCGTAACGTAACAGGCGATAGTTAGAGGTTAGACGAGGTCGACACACTGTCTCGCAGACGCAGCTGCGCGGCATTGTTTTCGCTACTGTCTTTTACGTGAACAAGTGTTGTTTCTGAAATGTGTTCCTGTTGTGAGTAGGTCAGGCGTCGCAGGTACATGTGTACAAGGAGGGAAAAATACGAAAGGGGAAAGCGCCGAAGGCGGGAATGTTCGTAAGTATTGAATCATGTAGCTTCAGTATTTTTATGCTCGTTGGTGGTGACTGTTGTCGGTGGTGGATGTGCTTGACACCTTCACAACAAGCAACACCTGTCACCTCTAGAATATAGGAAAGGCTGTGAAATGTCGCGTTCGAGCGAGCTGGGTTTTAATTCCTTGATTAGTACCAGTACAACTACTGTGACCTCTGACTCTTGGTCTCCGAAAAAAAGATCCCACATCACAGCTCTTAGTACAAGCTCCATGTTAGCTCTGCCCCCTCCCCAACAGACAGCAAAGAGTCACCATTATAATGGCACCCTTTGTCCTCTAGTTAACTCCTCCTCTTGTATTGTCCCTGCATATCCAGTGGCGCTAACGCCCGTTAACACTCCCTCTTGCATCATTCACTCCACAATAATTGTCTCCATTTGTAAACTTCCTACTCATACGCTTGATGAACCTTCATTCCTACACGAGTGTTTATAGGCTACACTCCTCCACAAACTAAAAAAAAAAAAAAAAACCCACACTAGAAACATGATAAAGGAATGCTCCTCTCCTTTGGTGCATGCCAAACGGAGAAAAGACATCTTAAAATTTAAATTAAGACACTGGGTTTGTCTTGATCGTGATTTCACGGGCTAAACATATTTGACATCCTTAACAACAAATTGACAGCGCAGTAAGATTTTTATCCCATTTTAAAGTAATTAATTTGAAACCCCTTTGTACTGAAAACCATTTGTTAATGAACACTTTTTAAAATAATAATAATAATAAAATAACTATATGTAAAACAGTCATACACTTCGGGTACGAAAGAGTATTTATTTAGAGGCCTCGGCGTTAGAATCATTTCCAGAACACGTTGTCGGCACTGCAACAGAGACCCTTACGTGTTGCATCCACGTGTGAAGACAATTACATTTGAACATTTGAGATCTCACTGAAACATCAAATTGTGCCACATAATTATTGGGTAACATGTGAAAAATATCAATTCCCTTTAGCCTCTTTGGTGTGACGTTGCCGTAGTGTACAACGATATTGTCTTTACGGTGAGAAGAAACTTACTATGATACTGTTCATGTACTATGATCGATTTCACGCCATATGTAAATTCATGATGGTCCACCCGCCTTAAGACGTGGTCACCGACTACAATTTTTAAACCCTCCTTGCTGCGGTTGCTGAAACATAAATATATTCATGTTTGCATACAAGCAAGTCAACACTCCACATAGGATGTATTATTTATCAAGTCATCCATCCATCAAGTTAACATACAAACCAGACGACACTCAGCAGGTGATGTAATAAGTATGAAGATATCCAATTATCATGATTACATACAAACCAGACGACACTCACAGGGTAGTATAAAGCGTATCAAGTTAAAAAAAGTTTGATATTATAACATGTTTCAAGTTCACCTATTGTTATTTATACATACAAACCAGACGAGACTTAATAGGCCACGTAAGATATGTAATGTCACCCAATTTTCAAGTATACATACAAACCAGACGACATTGTTCGGCTATGGGATAAGAATGTATGATGATGTTGAATCTTCATGTTCGTATGAGGTGACCCAGACATGAACTTAATGTGACAAACAGACTACGATACATGTCATTACAACTGAGCTGTACGTTTGGCAGAATTGAGGGGAAGCTGTGAAGGAAGAGAAAAGCGCTGTGGAGAGAGAGGCAGAGTTTTGTACGAGAGTACTATCAGACAGGAGGTTGTTAGAACTATTGTGCTTTTGACCATTGTTTTGAGGAATAAAAGTGTATTTTGGCTAAGCCGTAGTTGTAATTTGTTTCGTAAGGCCATTCACTCTGTGCGCACCTCAGAATTCTCGTGTCAGAGTCAGCAGTTTTGGACAGCGCTGCACGAGAGTAGCGTGGGTTTGTGCCTAGTGCTCATCCACAGGAATTGGAGGTCGTGACTTGTGATTTGTAAATTCAACACGACATGTATTTCAAATAAAGGGGCACATACATCTCTTGAGGCTAACTGCGATATGTTTAATAATCTTTGTGCGTTCAATATTTTGTGTATGCTCCACGGTGTGGTGTGTTTTTATGCATTTTTATCAGTTACTGGCCTGAAACACCAGCCAGATGTAGTTTAAAAGAAAGAAGATCGCTGACAGATACAATGGGAGTTATCGTCCGCGATGAACCCAAGAGCTTTGTGTGTATTCGCAATATTCGTCTCAGAAACCGCATCTCTGCCTCTTCTAAATTCTTCTTTATTTGTTCACTGACATTCAAAGATTTGCTGCCATAACAGGTTTAACTGTAACATTTTAGCACCTCTTTCTGACAATAAATGAGAGTGATTTATTGCATAAGATATTTTTCTTTTTTTTTTTTAAATGCAACGTTCGCTTTACCTGTTCTGCTTTTATATCCGTCACACAGTTTCCATCTGGTGATATGACTGTTCCAAGATATTTGCATTTATTTACTTGGTTAGGTCTTTTTTTCTACAACTGAGATATTAGAATGTGGAGTTATCTTCATCTTTGATATAACCATTACTTCCGTTTTCCTAATATTCAATGAAAGTCCTTTTTAAGCACTCTCAATAACAATATCCTGCAGTTTTTTTTTTTTTTTAAATTAGTTGCATTTTCAGCTATCAAAACTGTATCGTCTGCAAAACGCAAATTGTGTATATCGTATTCTCCAACTCTTATTCTTGCTTTCTCTTAAATTTCCCTCAAATGTATTTTACTGTATAGAAAGAAAAGGTCTGGGGATAAGACACATCACTGTCTTACTCCTTGCTTTATATGTTCAAAAGTACCTACTCCGTGTCCCACTCTAATTGCTGCTACTTGGTTCCAGAAAATGTTATTAATTGTTCTGAGATCTTTCCAGTCTCCATTGATGTGTTCCAAGATTTTGTCATCTCCCCATGTTTGTCAAATGCTTTGGTATATTCTATAAAATACAACTATGAGATTTTGAATGTTCATTGATCTTTCTATCAGTGTTGGTAACATGTATATTGCATTTTTTGTCCCTTTACCTCCCATAAATCCACACTGCTCTTCACTCTTTTCAATAGTTTTTTTTTTTCTTTTTGTTCTTCTCACTATACTTCTAAGTAGTAAGTTAGTGACATGATAAAATGTGAATTTTTTTTTAACCTAATTTTCCTTAATAAATGATTGAAACGATCACTGCAATACATAAGATACGTTTTTAAAGCACAAGCCCGTACTAAGAGGTCAGAAAATATAAAAAGATCTGGTTTTGAAAGATATAAAATGGTATTTATTATTATATGGGGTGGGAGTTTGAAATATATATTTATAGAAGACGGGCTTATCTGGCTTTTAGTTATCTTTATGTTACCTTCCATTGGGCAGGACATTGTAAAGTCGGCTGTATTACTGAGAGAGAGAGAAAAGGGGTGGGGGGTTAATCAGGAGCAAAATGAAATCCTAACCTGCACAGTCGTGGCGACAGCACTAGCCATGCGGCCGTAAATCATCAGGCTGAAAGACCCCCCCCCCCCCCCTCTCTCCCCTCTCCGCCTACACCGAAAATGTAGTATAACAAAGGCAGTTACTGGCAGTTTGAATGCATTATTCTTTTGTGACAAGCAGACCTTTGTAAGCAGGCGAGATTTATCGTACATTTGAAGTTACCCTGGTAGTCAGTGACTACGGTGAGCTTCCGGCGGCCATGAAAGAGAGACAATGTATCGAAGAAACTATTCGCATTTCAGCTGATTTTTTTTTCAGTTTTGAGCTTTATTTTATGTTGATGTAACTCTGTAGTAACACACCTGATGAGATACAGCCAAATATGCCTGGCAATAAATTGTGAAATGTATTGTTTGTATCCGCATTATTTAAAAGAAGAACCGTTAGAACGAAGAAATTTAGTCTTGGCGAAAAGGCTCGAGATAAACCAATAAAGTTTGAATGCAGTCAAAAGATCAATGTTGGAGTGCACTGATAGGGGGCACAAAAAAAGCTCACACTTGCTGCAAAAAACATAGACCGTGTATCTGCTACATCTGCACTTCTCTCACACTAGAATCTGCTACAATTACAACTGCGGAAGACGAAATTCCACAGATAATGCAAAACTAAATCATAAACTATGAACAACTTTATGAAGATGGTATCTTTAGATAGATTCCCTAAATACTACTGATTTGGGTGGGTCTAATAGTCTACTAATTAAAAACAAAAGAGTCTGGGGGTGGGTTGGGGAAGGGGGGCGTAGTCTAATTTTATGCTATGTCAGAAGATTTAAAACAAATTGTGCTGATGAGGGGGAGTGATGTGTTGCAGTTGCCAAGCCTTTTTGCAGAAGTATCAAAATATAATTTTCGGTGCTTTAATAATATCCTTCCCCAATCAGGGAAAATCCACAGGTCACAGGGCAGTCTAATATTTTAGGGGCATGTAGATAGGCTGCACGCAGTCGTTGGAGATGGCTGCATGCAGTCGTGGGACCTAGTCTGCACTCTTTCGTGGGACGTAGGTGGGTTGTGGCTAGAGCCAGTTCTAGATGTTTTAGGGTCGTTAAAAGAATCAGAAAGCCGGCAACCCCGGCCTTACCACCCTCCAAACTGTCCTGTGACGTTATCTGGGGGTAAGATATTATTATAGAACCAAATTTTCTACAATAATCTTCTGTAACTCCCCAGAATATTACCAGTTCACATTTTATTTTGGAAATGTCAATACTGAAATGTCAAATCCCTGTTTTTGTTCCGGGGCTCTATTTTAGGAAAACCAAGAATAGACCCATTGCCAACCTAAAAGCATGTCGTAAGAGTCCACTATCTGGGAGCTTCCTTTGAAGTCGGAGTGCATCTGCCCGAGAGGCATGGAAACGGCAGTCTCCATACAAATGAGTCAGATCTGTAAGCAGATGCACACGCAACACTCAGGTTCTGGAACAGGACTGCAATCCAGAAGTGGATGAACAAATAGAACTTTCCGTAAGGATTTATAGCTGGTGAACGCGAAGAAAAAGAAGAAAATGTAAAAGTTAATACTGAACAAACCCCCCCCCCCCCCCCCACCCCACCCCCTAAAAAATTTATAAAAACATCATCCTCCATGCAGATACGAACCCTTAACCAACTGGTCGTTAGGCGAGCATCTAGCTACAGGTTTCCTATACCATCTGATTTGTAATACATTGTGACTAATGTGTACTTACTAGAAACAATGAGCAGCGGTGACTATCCAGTATTTACTTATAATAGCCCCGCTACACCAGTGCCAATTGTAGGAAGTTATTGTGGCCATCCACGGGATGTCTCCATAACTGGCATAAGTGCCACCTAATATCTTGTCCAGATTTGGGTCAGCTACAGTTTCACCACCTGCATCGATGTCATCGCCATCGAGTAAGTCTATCGAACGTCTGGGCCACGAAAAGGTATAAGCCATTGGCCTCTCACCACAGAAATATGTTCCTGTGTGGAACCAAATTTATAACAACAATGTCTTATATACGATTTGTCTAAGGTTAACAAATATGAGTTAATAGGCATGCCATTTACAGGACGTTGCAGAACCAACCCCTGAAGCATTTAATTAATTATGTTTGTGATTTCATCAGGCAATTTATATATATATATATATATATATATATATATATATATATATATATATATATATATATATATATATATTATCATGTAGCAGGTCCATTTCAGAACGTCGCTCTCATCACAGTCTGCCTGAATGAAACTCGGTCTCTCGCCAGTTCTCCCGCCTCATGCATTTTCACATTCAAGTAGTCACTTATATCCTGTGCCCATCTTCGTGTCGGTCCGCCTCTGCCTCTCCTTTCTGGTACCATGCCTTCTGCTATAATTTTTTTACAATCCGTTGTGGCGGTTGGTATGACCAAAATATTTCAGCTTTCTAGAAAGGATGCTGTTTATTAGGCAATCTTCAATAATGTTCAGATCTTTTAAGATGTCAATATTTCTCATCTTCTTTGTCCAAGATATTCTGAGAATCTTTCCATAACATTTAAGCTCAAAAGCCCCTATTCTTTTTCTCAAGGACTGAGAGACAGTCCGCGACTCACATTCATATTTAGCCACAGGGAAGATGGATGCTCTCAAAATTCTAATTTTGTTCTCCTTGCTGGTGCTTAACCATAGACTTTTAAGGCTGTTCAATCTTTGCAATGCTATGGCCATCCTCCTTTTAATTTCTGTCGAACAGTCTCCACTGTTGTTTATTATAGTGCCTAAATATTCAGAATTTGTTACATTTTCAATTTCGTCATCACTTATTGTTATTTTTGGGTGACAGCCAGTTTTATCTGTAGATATTACTTTCGTTTTCTTTGAATTCAAGAACAGATTTTGATCTTCACTGTGCTTTTGGACAGACAATATTAAATTGTCTTATCCCTTTACGCTGTTCGAAAGGAGGACTGTGTCATCTGCGTAGCGAAGTCCCGGAATAGGGTTGCCACCAATTTTGAGCAGATCATAACTGTCAAGGTCTGGGCATTTTTGACATTTCTTATAATATTTTCTGCGTATATATTGAAAAGGTATGGTGAGAGAATGCACCCCTGCTTCACTCCCTTTTGCACCTCGAACCAGTCAGATGTTTCACCAGCTGCTCTTATAGCTGCTTCTTGTTGTTCCTGATAAAGATTTTCAATTAAATGCACTAAATGCGCTGGAAACCCCATACTTAGTCCACAGTTTGTGGTGTTTGACACAATCAAATGCCTTGCTATAATCAATAAAACAAGCATGAAGATCTTTGTTGTATCCTCTGCATTTTTCAAAAATTATTCTCATATTAAATATGTGATCCCTAGTTCCTCTACCCTGTCTGAAACCTGCTTGTGCTTCATCTAGTTCATATTGTAATTTCTTGTCAATCCTTTTCATGATAATTCGTAAGAGGATTTTGCTAGCATGGCTTATTATTGCGATGGTACGGTAGTTGGAGCATAGTTTTGGATTTCCTTTCTTTGGGAGAGGGATGTAGACTGTTCTTTTCCACGCTTTAGGCCAAGTGCCACGGTTCCAGATCTTCGAGCACAGTGCATGACACACACACACACACACACACACACACATATATATATATATATATATATATATATATATATATATATATATATATATATAATATATAAATTTATTTTAAATTTGCCAGTCATTCAAATCTATTTGATATTAAGTCCATTACACAATTAAAAAAAATTGCATAACACTTGATGAAAGGTTATATTATATTCCTTGTGACCCCCCCCCCCCACCCCGCCCCCATTTTGCAATTTCCCCCCTCTGCCGTCGCACAAGTCCTTGAATCGCAATGGATAGCAGACTCTACTGACAATCCACTGCCCATCAAAGATGGCGAATACAATTTTCATGAGCCATAATGCTGATTATAAACAGAAAATATTACGGGAAATACAGGTGTCCGACTTTACAGTGACGAGACAGAACTAGTGTTATTTGATCTTTAAACATACTGATTGACTGAAGGATTGATTGGCACCTTTCCGTCTTTCCAGACGGCAGTGTTATACTGCGCTTGTCAGGCGTCATGGGAATCAAAGCAAAGGGCGATGACGAGTGGGACTAGCAATACCATACCTTCTTTGCATTCCTAACTAAGTAAATGTAGAGTTTAAGCAACTCTGAAGTATTTTTGATCACATATTCTACCAATATAGAGATATTTAAAAATGTAAATTTACTTATATTTAGTTATTTATAAGAATATTAAAATAAAGCATATATTTAACGTTTAGTATAATACTAATACCTATACCACCATCTTAGTATTTACCTAAATTATGATTGGCAGCTCTCCGTCTGTCCAGATGCCAGGGTAACATTGCCCTATGAAGAGGTATGTGACTAACAGCCTATAGCGAAGGCGAGTGTTACTAGCAAGACCAGCCCGCGTTAAGAAAAGTCTACCACTATTATAACATGAAATTTCAGGACCATTGTTCTTAACATCTATTGTAGTGTGTTTCTTCTCAGATGATAAGCTGTTATCCTTTTTGCACTCATTTCTTTCTTTATTTCCTTTCCCTTCCTGATGATTTGATTTGTTTAAAGAACTAACATCACAGCACTTGGGGCATTCCCATAAGCGCTTCGTCAATATCTTCAGCAGCCTGTGAAGAGTTCCCGTACTAATGGTGTCAGTTCCAATCTAGTTAAACGACTGTTTTGCCTTTCCGCTGAGCCTCGAGCATCTGCCAGAACCTCTCGTCACTCCCTCCTGCATAAATCTCACCAGACTGTAGTGATCCATCTCCTTGTCCAAACTGCACACGCTCTCCCACAGGGCCGATCATCATCATCATCGTCATCATCATCATCATCATCATCATCATCATCACCATAAACCACTTCTGCAGGTAAGCGCCGTGGGGAGGAATAATTTGCGATCCAGTGAACGTTGGCTGCCACTGGCTATTATCATGCCATGAAGGCGTAGAATGTCTTTAATGTTGTTGATCCATATTTTCTGTGGTCGTCCTCTTGCTCTTGTAGCTGATCTTCTGAGATGTAGTGCTTGTGATGGTATTTGATCTTGCTGCATTCTTACGAGATGGCCAAACCACTTGATCTGCTGTTTCTCGATGAATCTAGTACAAGGTGTCGTTCCCACAATTTGCCTGATAGTTTCATTTTTCACTCGATCTCGTATGGTTAAGTTGGCTGCTTTTTTTGGGCACCTCATCTCGCAGGTGGTAATTTTGCGTACATGGGCTTTAGATAGTGTCCATGTTTGGCACTGGTAGCCTAATGTTGGAATAAATATACTATTAATAATCTATCTCTTTGCACTCATAGTTATGCTTGGATGTCTTAATAATGGTGACAATTGGTATATAAGTGCACTTGCTTTCTAACATCTGGTTTCTATTTCTCTGTCAATTCTACCATCTTCTGCCGATCATACATCCTTATCTTACTAAGTTGTGCAGAGCCAGCCAGTCTGTCTGCCTGTTCATTTCGTAGTGGAAACAGCATCAAACTGACAATGTCGCATGGAAAGAGAAATAAGTAATCTCAAAATAGATCTCTTATATTGCGAAACGAAACGTTTTAATGATAATGATGATAGTCTTGACGAGCTCCACAGCAGATCAATTGAACCCCCCCCCCCCCCCCCCCCCCCTTATGTAGCAGTTTATAGGTTTTGGGAGTTGCTTTCACTCTATTACAAAGATAAAAATGCATTAATGGTAGCTGTAAAACTGACGTTAATTGAGTTACTTATATATTTACCATTGCGTAACGTAAACCAATCTGTACCATAACTGGCTCTTTGCATGTTGTCAACAGATGTTTCTGCTTCTCCATCCTGGAATAAAAGCCGTGAAAGCAATGACAACATTATCCTTCCTCATCTTTCCTCGTCCTCGCCCTCCTCTTCATTGTTCCTAATCTTGTTCTTCTCTTTCTCCTTTTTTCTTCTTCATGTTCTTCTTTTTGTTCTTCTTCTTGTTGTTCTTCTTGTTCTTGTTCTTCTTGTTCTGTTCTTCTTTATCTTCTTTTTCATCTTTTTGTTTTATTTGTTCTTCTTGTTCTTCTTGTTTTTTTTTCTTGTTCTTCTTTATCCTCTTTTTCATCTTTTTCTTTTATTTGTCCTTCTTGTTCTTGTTCATGTTGTTGTTGTTGTTGTTGTTGTTGTTGTTGTTGTTGTTGTTGTTCTTCTTCTTCTTCTTCTTCTTCTTCTTCTTCTTCTTCTTCTTCTTCTTCTTCTTCTTCTTCTTCTTCTTTTTCTTCTTCTTCTTCTTCTTCTTCTTCTTCTTCTTCTTCTTCTTCTTCTTCTTCTTCTTCTTCTTCTTCTTCTTCTTCTTCTTCTTCTTCTTCTTCTTCTTCTTCTTCTTCTCCTTCTTCTTCTTCTTCTTTTTCTTAATCATCATAATCTTCTGCGTTCATCAGAATATGTAATTGCCTTATGCCCGTTTACATTAAGGCTGGAATATGTCTGTCATTCAGCCAACACATCGGACTTTTACGGGCATTTGATGACCTGGTTCGCCTTTCCGGTTTCTTCTTTGTCTTTTAACTGTTGTTATATATAGTGGCGAGGAAATTTCCCGTCAACCTTGCCTTCAGGTAAGGATTATTACAATTCCGCGAAAATATATACAACATTGTTTTCTTCAAGTGCTACCAAATATTATATTTAAAAAGTAAAAGTAAAGATCCGTTTTTCACGCCTTTAGGCGCATTGGGTATTTTGAAAGAGCAGCCCTATATTTACCCACCAATCTGCACTATGTGGGTAATTTGGTCATCCTAACTGGGTCGACCTACAACGCCCCATACCATGATAAAAATCCACGCAGTCAGCAGTGGGTTTTGATCGCGGTTGGAATGACGTGTCAGACTCGCAATGCCTAAGCCACGGACCTATTTTGTCGTACAGTACACACAATCTATGGTTCAGTGGCGAGGTGCACGTGTAAGCGGTTTAGAAGAAAAAAATAGGTATTAGCATGTAACTATCATATTTGAGGAAGCATTATGCAATTTTTCCTTTTCGTCGCGTCGCTTTTGAGAGCATACGTGCGAAGCTAGGGTAATAGTATTAGTAACCTGTAGCTCTATAAGTAACAGTTTGTACATGAGCAGCGTAAACATGCAGTAAACGTTCTTTTCGCTAAGTTAATAGGATATTTTGCGGTCGCCATCTTTTGTGCCCGTTAATCAGAGCGTAGCCTTAATGTTTACTATTTACTACAAACACGCCATTCTTTTTTACGTCTCGTCAAACTTGCAAGCTCGACGAGACGTAAAGAATAATGGCGTGTTTGTAGTAAATAGTAAACATTAATAACAAGTAGAATAACGCATTTCTCTTTTGCAATGGGAAGTGTAAGCGGTCTTTACAGCCGATACCTGCATGTATCAGCACTGCCCTGGTTCTATATCGCCTGAAACTACACCACCACTGCCCCTAGCTGAATGACCTACAACAGATAAAACAATCTTACCGGCCTGCAGTCACCGCAGCGGTAACATCCGAGGCCAACCGTTAACACTGTGAACAAGACTCGAACTGTAGACGCCATACTGAAACGTTGTGTAGAATACTGAAGTAGCAACACACCTCATGCGTATTATATTTTTAGTAAACATGCGGTGAAAAGTGATTGTGTAATCAGTAAATACGATCACAAAGTTTATGGTCCTACTTTTTCTTTTTACAGTTACGTGCAATCGTTTTACATACGCATTTAATTACCCTATATACATTAACGCATATTGATTTTCAGACTGCACAGTTGAGATTTTACAGCTTAATTCCACGGATTTCAAATCTGCTGCCTCCAAATGAGGAAAGGCTGTATATGTGAGGATAAAAAAAAAAAGAAAGGACTCTTTCCTCGTCTTCAGGCGTATTGGGCTCATAAGGCTAAACCTATATTTCATAGACCAAACGGAGAGCCCGAGTACGTATTTATACAAGTATTTCAAGGGACGATGGGCATATCATCATGTGCTATACCCATAAGTGAGTTAATTATAGCTCGCTATCTCACACTCTAGTTGATTCCGAATTAAGTCTGCAATCTGTCTTCCTTATGCCAAATATTTGGATAAGTATCTCTCTGCAAGGGCGCTGCACCAATGGAATAATTCAGGTGGGGGAGTGTTTAGAGGGGGGGGGGGGCGAAGCTGTTCAATCCGTTTTAATTGACAAAAGGTAGGGCCCCAAAGGGTTTATACTCAATGATGATAATAAAGATGAAGTAAAAAAAATATAACAAACACAATCACAATACTAATGATAGTATTAGTAACAATAATAATATTAATAATAATAATAATAATAAAAATATAGTGATTCAGACAAACACTAGATTGCATAATATATTGCCTGGCATATGTCACTGTATCTCGTCCGGTGCATACTACAGTAAGAAGTGATTAAAATAAAGCAATAAAAATGAGACCTTTAAACTGAAACACAAAATCGACTATATTCAAAAACTGCCTGTCTCACCAGGAAAAACGAAACGTGAAGGGTTTGTACTTTTTCTGCATAATTCTGGACTCAGTCGGTTTATAGCAGTCGCTTTAACAAATCTCAATATTCTACGGTTGACTGAAGTTAAGTGATTCGAAATACATCTTCCTCGTTTACAATGTGCCCATAATTCAAAATATGACACGCTGACTGGCAAATTGTTTTCTGGTTTCAGCCAATAAGCCAGTGCCGTCTCCACAGTGACAGTTGGCCGAAATGCATCTCCAACATCTCTTGCCTTGGTTGTGTACACTCAGACAGCTGTTCGTCTATCTCTTTATCTTGTCCTCCCACGTGTATAATTGCCCAATTTTTGCTCTGTTGCTTTCCACCTTATCCCATTTTTTTTTAAATTTCTTAGCGTAACTTTTTTTTTTTTTTTTTTATTTTAACATTGGCTCCTAGGAACCTCTTTTAACTACTAAAAAATTCAATTGTATAGACATGTAATTAATCTAATTGCCTATTAAATGCAATACAGCAGGGCTCAGTAGAGGAAAATAAGAGAAGATAAAGACCAAGAAAGACATGGTTACAGAGCCTGACCTACTGAATCAATCATCATTATGAAGATAAATAAGTAAGCTATTATAAAAGTATAATAAAAATGTTATGATTAAGAAAATATAGCTTACTTATTTATCTTCATAGTGATAATTCATTACCCCCCCCCCCCCCCCCACCCAAAAAAAAAATGATGAAAGGTAATTAAACTGTAGTTTAATTTGTGTATAAATCTACTCCATAACTATGGTAAGCACAGATGGGAGTAGACCGGCCTACGAAAACGGAAATTTCCGTTGACATGTTCGACCTTACTGCTAAAGTCTATTCATGGGCCAAGATATCAACAAGATATCAAGGTAAATATCTCATCTTCACTCCCACCCACCCCCCCCCCTTTTTTTTTCACAGCAATCTGTTTAGTCTCCTCAGCTTTTATATAGCGTGTCTTGCGGCCTCATGTGAACGCTTGCCGGCACGTTGCTGTTAGAATCTTAAGCATTTGGATTTTTTAAATGTTTTTGTTTTTCCACATCAGTTTTTTTTTTTTTAAATAAATAATTATGTAGTTAGACGTGCAGGATTAAAAAATAAATGTGTAGAGGTAAATAAAGACTGAAGCATGTTCAACACATGTATTTAAACTTAGGCTATACCCGTGCCTTCCTAGCAAGACTCTGCAGTAATCCCATCATTATTACCTTTGCAATATTTATACTAATACCATACCTTCTTGTCATTCTTACCTAAGGAGATGAGCTAAAGCACCTCTGGAGTAATTTTTGCCAATATAGTGTTAAAATAGAGCACGCGTTAGGAAAAGTCTTCCACGGTAATAGCATGGAATTTCCGGACCAGTGGTGTTAACATTTGTGTTTACTCTGTTCTAAGACGCTTAGCTATCATCCTTTCCGCAATCATTTCTTCTGTCATTAACAGTCCTGATGTGCCCTCTCCCCATAATGCGATCCATGACGGGTAGACAATGTCGAGGCCGACCTCTACTAGGATATAAAGACCTGTGCAAGCGGGACATGAATGATACATTTATTCAGGTGGACTCTCTAGAAAAAATGCGAAGTCACCATAGAAGGTGTCCTGAGCTAATCTGCAATCCTCAATTATCCAGGTGGGACCCATCCATCTAAGACTTCTTAGTCTGAGCATTAAGAAGACTGTTTTAGTAACTGCTCTTTTCAATACTGCAGTATTTATGATCTTGTCATGCCACCTAATGCCAACTATTCTTCTTAGACATTGCATATACGAGCTATTTAATTGTTTCTCCTGGTGAGAATGAGTTTGCCTAAGTTGCACCGCCATAAAGCATTTGTAGGAAAGCGTGTGAATATTAATCATACATATCATTTAATCAGGTAATCCCAGCTCCAGTTTCACCACAAATGGATCACTCACCACATAATTGCTATCGAAAACCACACTAAATGTCCATAACTCTCCTATGGGTAATCACAAGTTGTAATAGACCAGTGATTCCAAAACTGTGCTCTGCGACGCCACGGGAGCCGCAATCTATTCACAGGGGCGCCACGAAATAGTGTTAAAGCTTCATAATTATTTTTACAAAGACACGAATTGTCATACTTTTACTTAGGTTAGGGCACCGCTACCAAGACAAGTTTGGGAAACACTGAATTTGACTGTCGTCTCCTTGAAGTCGATAGCATAAGCCCGCATAAAATGCACATGGCCGCTATCAAAAGTGCCTGCACATCCATGCCGCAACTAGGATCGTTTTTCTTCATCGATTGACGTAGCAGTTACAACAGATCGATAACTGCGCAGGCAATATCGCACCAACAGTTCTGTAATACCCGACCACTAGCAATTTTCTGAATCTGCAGTTTACAATCCAAACCACCTGGGCCTCAGTAGTAAAGAATTTTACAATGAAATCAGCAGCCACACTGTTTCCTGCCATGCCCTCAATTCAGTACTTGGACGACAGAACTGTTTACGGTACTTCCGCTTCAATACTGGCAAAATGAGTCAGCAAAACTGGTTAAAAGCCAAACTATTTAAACATTCAGCCCATCTATCTTCTATATAGGAGTTGAAGTGTCATGGACAAATTAGTCGGCATATGGAAAGGTGAATGTGTGTGTATTTGTGTGTGTGCTTGCGCGCGCGCGCGTGTGTGTGTGTGTGTGTGTGTGTGTGTGTGTGCGTAGGCGAAAAGTCCCATAAGTTGCCTGGACCTAATTATCGACTTTTACATTAATTACGTAGCCAGCCAATTGAATAGTAAACTTTTGTTTAGATCCTTCGACGTAACAATAAATCGCATATTCACCACAGAGATTTCAACATGAAGGCTTCACTGGGGCCATTGCAGTTATTAGTAGCAATAGCCCGCCTTTTCTGTGACCAGGGTATTGACTGCAGGCCGGTAAGCTTGTTTCCTCTGTTTTTTGTCAGATACTACTTAAGATAACACAACCCTTGACCCATAAGGTCATGGAGGTGTATTGATGGAAGGACTAACACATAAAACAGGCCAACTTTCTGCCTTCCATTTGATGAATAAGTGTTTGGTAACTTAGTCCTGTCCATTTCTTAATGTTGTCATTACAGATCCTTCTTTGCCCTCCTCTTCTTCGACTATCCCCCAAAGTTCCTTGAAGTACAGCCTTTGCAATCGAATCATGTCCCATCTCGTGTCCAAGCTAGCTGGCGACGTCTCAACACTGCCAAAAGAGGCTCCTGATGTCCGGCACATTTGTATATTTTGTCTCTGACATATTTATAGTTTTGTGTTCTAAAAAACTCATTAGAAAAATGCGAATAAGAAAAGGGTTAAATATGTCTGTTCACAAATGTCGCCGTGTATACTTTGTACTATTTATGTTGAATAGACATTTTGCCTTTTTTTTCATGTTGACGATTTTCGTCCTAGAGTGCACCGTTACCAAACATGTTAAATCAGATGCATGCCATTTACGACTTTAGGAATATTAAAAATGATAATCTTGTTAAAATGTTGGTGCTTAATAGAATGCCAGCCAGCCAAACTTAGGGTCTTCTAACTGCATGGATAAAGCATGTGTGTAACACATGTTCAGTATGCTGTGCTGTCTGTCCATACGAGCAACATTCTGAAGTTGTCTGTCCACACGAGCAATATTCTGAAGTTGTCTGTCTGTGAGCAGCGTTCTAAATTTCAAATTCCGGGGAACAAGAATAGATCCACTGCCTATCCAAAAGCATTTCGTAAGAGTCGACTAATTAGGAGCTTCATTCAAAGTCGGAGTGCATCTACCTAAGAGGCAAGGAATCAGCCGTCTGCATACAATTGATTCAGATCTGTAAAACGGATAACATGCAAAACTCATGTTATGGAAGGTGACTGCAGTTCAGAAGTTTGATGAACAACCGGAACTTGCTGCCACAGTTCACAGCTGGTGAACGCGAAGAAAAAGAAAAAGAAGGTTTCCGGAACGAGGTCTTAATATAATTTTTTTTTTTTTTTTCATGTAAGGGGACTGAATGGGTGTTCGTGATAGTTTCCTGAATGGGAAGTGTTCAAATGCCGTGATCTGTGTTTTTGACATAGAATTTTAGCAAATTTCAAGTTTCATAAAACGAATTAGCGTATGGATAGTAATTGTGTTGTACAAATGAGCTAAGCCTATTAAAACAGTTGCTGTTTAAATGATTCACCTTTCAGAACGGGGAAGCAGAGACCACAATAGCCGTTAATAACAATTTCAGATCTGTGCTGAAACGTAAGTATGATAATAGATATCGCTCCGATTGTGAGTTGATTGTTACTTTGTGAGTTGATTGTTACTTAGTCAGTTAATTATTACTTAGTGTGCGTATTTTACTTAGCGGGCGGGTTAATAATTAATTAGTGTTTTGATTACTACTTAGTGAGTTGATTATACTTAATGGGCTAATTATTATTTAATTAGTGAGTTGATTTTACTTAGTGAGTCGATTATTAGTGAGTTGATTATACATAGTGGCCTGATTATCAATTAATTAGTGAGTGGATTATAACTTAGTGAGTTGAATATTACTTAGTGAGTTGATTATTAATTAGTGAGTTGATTAATAATTAGTGAGTTGATTATTACATAAATAGTAGTTGGCTGCATTGGAACCCCTGGTAACTATGCGCAGGTCATGTTTTCGGGCCCCTATCTCGTCAACGGTTTAACTTTCCTACCTCTTTCTGTAAAAAACAAAAACGGTATGTGTTTTCTAAACTGCCCATTAAATGATATTTCATGATATCTATTCAAAACCGAGTAACTCTAAAAGCCAATTTATGTTTGAAAACCTCCCGGTATGTAATAGTCAACATCTCATCTCTTTGTATTCTCCTAACTCGTGTAGCATCGAACCATGGTAAACGTCGAAAGTTGTATTTTGAGTTCTTTTTACCAGCCTCTAAGTTACGGTGTGTTGGGAAATGAGGCGGATAGACTGGCTGGCTCTGCATCATTTGATGGTGAATTGATGTGTGACAAGTTAGATATTGTGAGGGCATTTTGGACACGGGTGAACAGCGAAGGCGCAGATTAATATTATAGTCTATGGAGAATGGCGCTGTGAGGAGTTACCAGGGGATCTGGCCGACGCTCAACACTTAAGGGAAGGATTAGACGGATAAACATTCAGACGGTTACTGGTACCATCGATACTGAAACTCTTCGCTTGCTGCTAAAGATGGGGACATATCACTTATGGGAGTGTTCCGAGTGATGTGATGTAGATTCCTAATTCAACATTCAACAATAAGCAACGGAGTCTATTGTTACCCGTACTCTTGTTAGTTTTGCATTCGACCATCTACAAGTAAGTCGCTTATCGTCTGAGATTATGTGAGAAATAATACTATCAGATTACTGAAACAAAATCACAGAAGATACTCATTCTACCATCTTGTCATGTCCTCCACGGGGGAAAGGCTACAATACCAGCTGTAAACAAATAAACAAAATAATACTAAACGACATGTTTACATAACGTATCGAAAATGAGAAGCAAATGAACCGCTGAGTGTCCCAGCAAACAAGAGGCGACTTGGCGTAATTGAGTGAAGTCCCTTGCTTCAGTGTGTTGAGAAAGTAGTAGTAGTTCTCCCCCCCCCCCCCAACCCCCCCACCCCCGCGCCCACTAGGACATCACATAATCGATAAACACTCTATGACACAAAGTGCCACCATGTGGATGAGGATCACCGTGGAGAGGTCCCAGAAACCGCGTTCAGCCATTAGACCATACTTATGGTCACGAGATATTGCAGCCCCTGGCAAGAGCCAGGGTGTGGCTTCAAATAACGAAAAATCGCATCTCACAAAGATACTGATTTGAGTATAAGACTTCGTGTTGAGAAAGGGCAGAAACAGAGGAGTGTCTCACAACCATGCTGAAGCTCGGGCTGATAAACGCGATTGGAATGATGTCAACATTATACCGGTCGCCTTTACTTCGTATAACATGTCATAGCAAAAATATTTTGCACAAGCAATCTTCAAGAGCTGAATATTGAAGAGGGTTGGCTAGTAAAGACAATAAAACAAAGAAAATTGAAATATTTTGGTCACTTGAAACGTCATGGAAGTCTAGAGAGAACAATAATGGAGGGGTATATGCCTGGGAAGAGAGGAAGAGGAAGGCCAAGGAGAAGATGGGTGCAGGATGTGGCAGATGATCTCCAGATGGGTGTATCAGACGCAGGACATCTTGCTCAGGATAGGAAGGTTTTCCGGAGGGTTGTGATGGCAGCGAGGTTCCGCGAGGGACATGCTACTGAATGAATGAATGAATGAATGAATGAATGAATGAATGAATGAATGAATGAATTAATGAATGAATGAATGAATGAATGAATGAATGAATGAATGAATGAATGAATGAATGAATGAATGAATCTATGAGCTCCTGTCAGTTTAAACAAACTCACCCTTATAGGAATTTGTAACTATGACTCATGAAGCGATAGAAATATGGCTTATATTTAATTATTAATTATACAACCATTTTCCCTTATTCAGGAGTTTTGTGGTCTCGAGGAAGGTATTCGCCTCGAATACTAGAGGTTCCGGGTTTAATCCTCCGTAAGGGCTGGTATTTTGTCACGTGTAATTAGACTTCTAATAATTCTCCCGGTCCCTGGGTAGTGAGATCAGACGCCAGTGTGCATTGTTGCGCACGTAAAAATCCCTTGGCAGTTGGAAATGGAAAAGAGTAGCCTAACGACGCTGCCCGAGCAAAATTTGGAGTTAAAGATCTACCAATAGTATTTCAGAATCCTCGCCGGTGCTACAGAGCCTGTGCACTGTGCTCAGCTTCTTCGGACTCAGACTTGAGTTAGAAGAAGAACGGAGTAATTATGGGCTACTACTGTCACGAGACGATCTCAGTGATTCCAGAAGTTAGTACTTGTAATAAGTTCTTCTGGTTATTGAGAGACAAGAGACTATGCCCTTAAACCAAATGTTACTTTAAACCGTATTGATTTAAACGTTTCCAGTCCTTAGTCCAGACAAAGCGACTGAACCTTGGGTAATATTACCTAAAACTTTACACTGTAGCTAGGAATTCTATTCTCATGCCAGTGTCAGAATGTTATCTCCTGACCAGACTGTAGAGGCCAGCGAACGGGGAACTTAGCATCACACCTGAGCTGGACCGTAGGTCATAAAAGATTACCTAACACGAATTGAGCGAACTGTAGACATAGAGGCGACGAGAAGTTTAAAGTTTAACACGTCAGTGTAATTCTGGGGAGAACAGGTGTTTGGCAATTAGGAATGTTTTATCTTGGTCAAGGTCGTACTGTAGGCCGTTCACTGTGAGTGACAGGTCACTGGTTAGCCAATTTGATTTGATAGGTACTTCAGAGGCGGAGCTTAAGCCATCATCTTGAGGGTTGGGTAAAAACTAAGGAAAGGGAGGAGTTTAATTTGGACAATAGATTGATACTTATACTTCGAGCCTGTGGAATTCCCGTCATTAATCGCAGCCTGCCGGCAAACAAACATAGGTCGACGTAAAGGTATATTTTACTGTCGTACTCTGGTTTGGCGATAGACGGAAAAGTTCCCAGGTAAGAGAAAATATTAATTTTAATCTTGTATACATAGGTTAGGGAGTTAAGCTTAGTCTATACTACCTTTTCCTAATTTGTCTGCACATTCTGCTTGAAATAGTTCTTTGTGAGAATTCAGTATCTCAGTTAGGGAACTGCTAAACTATTCCTATTTCTTGTATGTTTGTGTCACATGTTTTTCATGTTTTTCATGTAGAAAATAAGATGTGAACAATGACATTTGATATAATGAAATGTAATTATATTGTTTCCATGATGCCCATATGTGCAGGGATGCTGTTACGTTTTGTGTGCCCACCATGTGCTCACTTAATGTGTTCACCTGAACAGGGGATTTATAACCCCAGGGGAAGGATGATGGGTGTATAGAATTCACGGTCACTGAAAGATAATATTCAGGACAGCGTGCACATATAAATTGTTTGCGGGTTCAGCACATAACCTGCGCCACATGTTTATGTCAAATCTATGTCAGCCAACTCGAAGTCTGAGTGAAGACGGACAACAGACTTAGAAAGTCAACTATCATGACATAGCATTTGAGGGAAGGCAGGATATGTGACGCCCATGTAAGACAAAAGACCTTCAGACTAGACTGGAGAGGATGTGGAATATGAGGAGGAGTGATGGGCTATATCTTATTATTATATGTTGTATTAATTGATACATGTATTCTTAGTGTAAGTCAAGATACTACACGTATGTGTTTTGTTTCCATGATTACAGCGCCCATGTGACGATCAGTCCATGAAGTAGACTACATTGTGTTAGACTCGGCCAGCTGGGGACGAGGTGGAGAACGAGGTGGAGAACGAGGTGGAGAACGATGTGGAGAACGAGATGGGGATGAAGTGGAGAATAAGCTGAAACAGGCAGACAACAGGCAAGGAAGAGTTGGACAAGCTTGACAGTTCCTCACGGCTGTCAGAGGCTTATAAGTTGAGTTAACCCCTTTATGTTAACCTATTATCATCATTATCATACCACTCTAAACCCCGAGCTGTTTGTCTCGCTGAAGCGTATCACTTATAACGTTAACCAGTCACTGTTTGTGTAAATCAACAAACTGGTAATTTCATTGTAGTAAATAAAGCTGTATGTCAAGTTTTAAACTACATAGTTTGTTAAATTCCAAATGTCTGTTCTTACATGTTTAATTAAACTGTTAGGATAGAATACCATTTGGTGGGGCTCAAAGAATATAATAATTCTTTAATTATTCATAATAACACCGGGAGAAGGTAGATGACGGAGGAATCACTTGCCCTGTCTAATAATTCATTTAGTATGATAGACATCTAAAATTCCTTGCTTTCTCTTGTGGGTACCAAGTTCAGCTAATGTTAATATACTTAACGAGCCAATATGGCTGTTTTCTTGGATATCCAGGACTTTGTCTGAGAGCAACATAGCTCAGATTTTAGTTCGGTTTATCTAGTGGAGAGAATGTGTTGAAAGGAAGATCCCTACTCAACAACATAAACATTTAAACCACCCGTCACGTCACAACTACCCATATTCCATGATGTTGATCCGTTGTTTAAACTTCAGACTGTACTTGTCGCTTTTTCAACTTTATTTCTAAACTGTTTTATAAATTTCACCTACATTAGTGTCAAACACATTTCACAAATACAGATGTACCAGTATGTGGTCGTACTCCAGTCATGACCTCACATGTTAGACGGGAAATAGACGATTATAATGATATGTCACATGACGACTTCGATGATGACCCAAATCTAGACAAGATTCTAGGCGGCAGTTATGCCACTTATGGGGAAATCCCCTGGATGGCAACAGTTATGTTTGATAATGCCCAGGTTTGTGGAGGTGCTATTATCAATCAATACTGGATTATTAGCGCTGCTCATTGTTTCATGTAAGTAAAACGCTCAATTGTTTTGGTTTGTAAGTTAATAGTTAGCAAGTTCATCGAAAAGGATAAATTTATTGGATATTGAACAAGTACATAAGCGCTCACATTTCATATTCAGTATATCCCTCAGTGTGTGACGACTAAAAATACCACTTCTGTGTTGGTTTTCTATTCTTCTTTCGCTACCTATATAGTGTTCATGTTTGGCGACGCATCTGTAAGTTCTTTTAAAATTTGTTGTTGTTGTTGAGTGAAGCCGATTCAGCATCGTCTCATAGATCATCTTCCTGTCCTGCCTCTTTGAGAGATTGTTTAAATACACTGTGGGAAGTTATAACTCCTGTCTTTGCGTGGTCACTCTTGGTCTTTCTGGTCTCGGAAGGTTTCTGGTGCCGCCAATTACCCCGAAACGTTGCATCTGAAGATTTAAAATCCAGCCACATGAAATATCCGAGTAATATTCTTGTACTGACATAAAGATAGCCAATGATCTGATGAAGAGGAGGACAAACACCAATATCATACGTGACCTGAATATGGGATAGAACTGGCTCATAAACAGCATACTCTCCCCAAAGCTGAGGTAGTGTGGACGTGTTACAGAAAAGTGTTATTGAGGGTTCCGTTTCCGGAAAACGATGCAGAAAAAAGACCCCTATGAAAGTGGAGGCAACACATAACAGATGCTGTAGGTAAGCAAACACATAGGGCTGGAGAACATGCTGAAGATAGACATTCCGGCATGTCGTGACGAGATCGAGTTCTATAAAAGGTACGCTGACTGATTATAATGTGATTTTGTTCCAACAGTCACGATGCACTCTAGTTTTCTTCTTCTTCTCGGAACATGAGTTTTGAGGTTTGGAGTCTGAACAAAGGACCAACATCATGGCACACGGGTGGTAACCTATAAGTGCTCAGTTCTTCTTCTAACTCAGCTCTGAGCCCCAAGAGCTCAGCACAGTTCACAAGCTCTGTAGCACTGGCGACGATCATGAAATACTTTGGGTATATTTTTAAGTCCAAATTGTGCCCAGACAGCGCCGTTATATTACTTTTTTTTTCTATTTCCAACTGCCGTGGAATGTTTTTAATGATAAACATAAAAGTATAGTGTTTCCTTCTGATGGGGATAATCGTCTCGTGTTTATGTCTTTCAAGACATCTTCATTATAATCTTGTGGCCTAGAGAACTACCGGTGCGAGCTAAACTTTACCGGCAGCTGAGGAAATTACGAAAGACTGTGATGTTTATACTAGGCACACATTGCAGATATAGCGAACGAAAAAAGATGAAAAAAAAAATCGTTATTATTCCTTGTATCTTTCAATGATGTTCTCATTACTCTTTTATACAACCACAGATCTGCCGCTTCTTCACAATGTTTGACTCATTGGCTACCTGCCCATGATTCACTTTGTCTGTCACGATTGGAATAATCTAGCTTTCAAGAACCTAACTCCCTCTCTGAGAAAGACACACACAAACACACACACACACACACACACACACACACACACACACACACTCAAACACACTCAAACACACACAAACACAAACACACACACACACAATGGCAAATTAAGATGGTATGGACTATTCTTCTTTGTGAAATGATGCACTTGTTTGATGTATTTTACATGGAACTGTTATAATTCTTTTTCCCATTTGTTCGAACCGAGGACCTTGAACAAGCGTCCATGTGTATCTCCGCAGGTCTACGTGGCGAAGTTGTCATACCGTTTGCCTCACAATTTGACGGTTTAGGTTCTTTTCACAAGTGCGTCCTTCAGTTTACGAGTGCAGTTTTTATGGAGATTCCTGGAGATCGTTGCCGGAGAGACGGAGGTCGTGCTCTGTGTGGCGCTCTCTGCAGGCGGATAGCAGTTCTAAGGAGATAGACTGAGTCATACGGGATAAAACCTGGTGCAATGATATCGATCCTCTTGACCTAAACCTTTTCGTCTCTATGTAACTACACTAAAGTAGGGTCAGTACCATGCACGCGTTGTGTTACTCATAAACACTCGGAAATTATGTGGCCACTTACTGACCAAACTGGAGACAGTGAAGTTCATACTTGAGACCACATTGCGGATTTAAGTAAAGTAAGTAAGTAAAGGACTCTTTTCCACGCCTTTATACGTATAGAGCATATAGGACTAGACCTATCTTTAATGGACCAATCAGCACAAGCTGGATGATGTTGTCAGCATCATGCCGGTCGCCTCTACTGCACCCGGTACCCACTCAAAGCTGGGTCGATCTGGGAACCAAGGTCATTAAAAAAAAAAAAAGTCCGGCTCTGACATGGAGCGAACCCACGACCTTCCGATTCGCGGCGAGCGTAACATTCAGATATATATATATATTTTATTCCAAGCGAACGAAAAAAAAAAAAGAAGAAGATTACCGAACTGAATGTTTTCCTTTAACGTGGTCGAGTTCCTTAGGTCAAGATACCTAAGATCTAAAACCAGCACAGATTATGTTTGATTCGTCAATGTTTATACATTTCAGTGACGGTGTGAAAGACAAGTTCACAATTGTGGTTGGCGACCACCGACTGCGGAATTATGACGTCCATGAACAGCATTTTAAAGTGGACAAGATCATCCCTCATGAACAATATCGCGGTATATCCCTACTCTTAGAATATTTTGCTTCTGGAGGTGGTGTGGCCGTTTCAAGGCTGAATCGTTCGGTTCCTGAGTGCGATTTTTACTAAATTCCTAAGGGATCTTCAGCGGAGCTACGGAGATCGTACCGTGTGCGATACTTTCAGCTGCTAGCCTTCTTGCATACAAAGACCTGGCATTATTTGATATAAACCAGTATCCATCTCCTTCCAGGCGAGTTATTGCCCTGTTAGCCTGAAATTGTGCTGCAATCACAGTTTAACAGCTTCACTCCAAGTCTCTAGGAACGAACCCCTAACAACAAAATCGTTTTCCTAAATACACAAATATGTTTGCATAGAAATTACGCTGTTCAAGCTTCGGTCAGTTTTTTTGTGTATAGTCACAAGCGACAGAACGAATGAACTACTAGCTGTCCTTTTCTGTCTTCTTGTAGCTAGGTATGCGGTTTTTTCTGTCAAAAAATCGTCACGTTTTAACGTGTATCCTCAAAGGGAGAGCTTAAGGTTATAATTGTGTCTCGGTTATGTCCGCCATAAAATCATAAACAAATAGTTTAGCATTGCACTCCACCAAGAGCCCTGAAAGAAACTTCTGCAATGTTGATACAATCGAAGGACCCAAATAATGTCCTTACCGGCCACGAAGCCGTCTACCGGCGAGTCAATGGGCAACCCAGTCGCCGATGTGTGCCATCTTTTAAGGAACCAGTGTTTATATTAGTCTTGTTGGGATTGAATGGGCCTCCCGCTTTATATATATATCAGATTATTGTCATTTTATGATACTCTATTTCTTCTGATAACCTGTACAGTGGAACCTCGCTTAATGAGCATAATTCGTTCCAGAATCATACTCGTTAAGCGAAACACTCGTTATGAGAAACAATTTTTCTGATATAAATTAATGTAAAATACGAAAATGCGTTGCATGTCGAAAAAAAAAATACTCACAAAATGCTACGTATAACATTTAATCAAAGAAAATTATATTCATATTGTTAAGGAGAGTGAGTTATCTTAATCTTTGCCAACCCACGAACCCATCTGGAATGCGAATTCGATTTGCAAAAAAAAAAAAAAAAAACATTTTTTTTTTTGATGATTTTGTTTTACAAGAAAGATGTCCAGAGACATTTGATTTTTGCCGACGCTTCAAAATTTGGCGAAAATGGGACACAGCATTATCATTAAATAAACTTGCAGCGCGCATAGCCACTTCCTTATTAGGGTGATGCTTCTCAATGTAATATACAACAGTTTCCCATGCTTTCAGCATCTCTCTTATTTGGCCAGAAGATTGTTGCTTTTCTGCTACCTCCTCCTCTGACAAAACTTTCCTCTGAAAAACTTTCCTCCGAAACTTTTTGCTGTGAAACACAATGCAACTCCATAAGCTCTTCGGTGGTCAGTTCTTGGCTGTGCTCTTCCACAAGCTTTTCGAAATCACTGTTATCCACCTACAATCCCATGATAGTGGCCAAAGATACAATCTCGTTGACTAAAGGTTCCACAGGTACTGTCTCGAACCCCTCAAAGCTCAAATCGACAACGCTCTCCGGCCCAAAGCTTCTTCCAAGCAGAAGTTAGAGCTCTCTTGGTAACCCCCTTCCCCCGCCCTGTCGTTCATCTTGAGGCAGGCAACGATGTGGAAGTGATTTTTCCAAAACTCTTTGAGAGTAAGGTTGGTCCCTTCAGTCACCTGAAAACAATGCTCGAAGAGTGCTTTAGTGTAGAGCCTTTTAAAGTTAGAAATAACTTGCTGGTCCATGGGCTCAAGTAACGGAGCGGTGTCGGGAGGCAGAAATTGGATCTTTATGAACTTAAATTCTTCAGGGAGGTCATCTTGTAAGCCTGAAGGATTCATGTACATGTATCACAATATTTCACAAGTTTATGAAAATGTGTGATCACATGCGACTCGTCGATGCTACTGGAACAAGTGCTAAAGACTAAAGCAACATGCGCACAATCCGGGACTCCCCCTTCCCTCGCCACTCGTTATACGAAACGTAGCTCGTTAAGCAAGTCACCCTTTAGAATTAGTTTTGCTCGTTATGCGAGTTACTCGTTATGAGAGGTGCTAGTTAAGCGAGGCTCTACTGTATTTGTCTACAGCTAATGGGTGGAATTTTGACATTGCTCTGGTCAAGATTAAAGCAAGCGAGAATGGTCATGGGCATTC
>CAJHNH020003725.1:0-59344 GCA_905116865.2 Candidula unifasciata
CAAAGTCTATAGCACAGTTGCCGACGAGATCGTGTGTATGGACCTGAAAATGCACACATCACTTCTCTGAAAACACAGTTAAACACAGCTGCATCCAAAACAAAAGAATAATGTCGTACCAAACAAGAAAATAACGAAATTTAACATGATCCAACTGGACCTTATTAGTCGGCCACCTCGTTCGACTATATCTACATCTGTGAGAGAAATAAAAACAAATCCAAGATGGCATAAGGCCTTTTAGTTAGCGGAGTTAACATTGTGATCTTAGTATCTTCTACTGCCTGTGTAGCTCCCGATGGAGCATAGGCCCCCAAGCAACCCACGCCAAATCTCTCTATCCTTCGCTATCGCATGCAGCTCTCCATATGTTATCCTCATTGTTTTTAACTGTGTTATCTAGTTCCCTTATTCCTGCATTTTTTGTGTCGTGCCTTATTTCAATGCTCCTGTGTATTCCAGTGTAAAGACATTCTAGTTGCATTGCTGTCAGGTTTTCTCAACTTGTGTCCTAACAAACGCCAGCGTCTTTTCTTCCTAGCTTGGTTGACTGGAACTTGATTAGTTCTTTCCAAAAGTTCTACATTAGTGACTCTGTCATACCATTTAATTCCCTCCATTCTGTGCAGGCACCAGTTAATAAATGTTGGTAGTTTATTAGTAATTACCTTCGTTGTTTTCCATGTTTCTGTTCTGTACAATGCTAGTTTGACATTAAAATTATAGTTTATATATTATATATTATATATATATATATATATATATATATATATATATATATATATAATATATATATATATATATATATATTATATATGTATATAACTAGCATTGTACAGAACAAACTAACATTGTACATATATATATATATATATATATATATATATTTAATGTAGTATAAGTTTTAATTTCTTTTGACCTCTATAAGTTTCTCGGTGCTATGAAAGCTCCTCTTGCCTTTTTATAGATAGTTTATTATCTCTCTCAGTCATCCCACACACCTCCGCCCCTCCATTCTTTCTACAATAAAAAGATATACGACTCCCTGTCTTGGAGTTGAATATCATTAAGGGAAACCACATTACTATTTGCTTGGATAATTCTCATTATCTGTGTCTTTCACTTATGGATTTTATGACCTTGGTCGAGGTTTCAACATCATTGTAATCGGGTTTCCCCCTTATTTGCTCTGTTCCTGTGATTAGAGATTAGTGATTAGAAGAGATTATCATCACATCACTCCGGACAGATCCATAGGTGATCCGATCTCCTCCTCAAAAGCCCCATAAGTGTAAAATGACTGATGACGCCTGTTCTGTGTTGGGTAATACAACATCTTGTCCTCTTAATGAAATGTTCATATCTTGCAGCTCCAGACTGCACCCCCATGTCCATCAGTCTAGACAGGGATATGCAGTCATGTCCTTTGGCGGGCTTCTCGGTACGGTAAGTGCAGCGCATAACATTGATAACATCACTTCTGTCCAGTACTGGGCCAGCCATAGCAACTGCAGTGTCAGCAAGATAGTCTGCAAGCTCGTTCCCTTGAACATCCGCATAACCTGGCACAAAAATGAAGGCTAGGGCAGATATTCGTGAAGTGCTTTGTGTTTCAATCCATTTTTGCCTGTTATATATAGCTTGGATTTTTTAATGCATAATTATCGAGTCACTAAGAAAACATATGTGTCAACAGCCTTTAGGCTATATTTATTGCCAGGCAATATTGCGGCCCCTGGCAAAAGCCAGAGTAGGGCTTCAAATAACGAAACATTTCATCCTAAAAGGGACGAGAAGTAGTTTGCAGAGTGAAATGTTTGACTGTAGTACTGTTATATATATGAAATCTATTCTGGAATCATTTGTACAACATAAATGACAACAACACTGTAGCATATAATATGATGTTCACATTATAATTTCCCTAAATGTAGGAACAAAACACTATTTTCTGACAATTTTGACAAACTGATCGGTGTCGAGTATAAGCTAATAACTGAGGCCTAGCCGGTATAATTAAAAATGAAAAAAATAATTGGATAACCTGCATATTTGCTATACAGAATCTTCTGACAATACAACAGACATTTCTTAGACATTGCTAGGTCCGGCGATGGCTTTAGGTCATGACTAAGTGCGATGTCATGAGACATGTGGTGACAATATACAGGCGGCTGGACATGTGGGCAGCAGATGTCACTTGTAAAGTCCGTAAGGCTGCCTGCTCTATTTACAACAGTCAGCTTCTGTTAGCTCAGAGGTCTTGCAGAAATAACATAAAAAAATACTGTACAGATTAAGCCGTGCAGCCTGTTTTTCAGTGGAACATAGCGTCAGGTTTATTTGAGATGTTTATCCGTTTTTACTATCAATGCTTCAAAAGAAATATATTTTGCTCTGCATGGGCAAACAGTGCATTTATTGCATGCTCATAGAAGAATGTTAAACTTGGCGGTAGCAGCTTGTCGGGAGCAAACAGTCAACTGTCAAGGTAAATTAGTTGGTTGATATCCCACTCACCTCAATGCTCGCTACACCGATATGATAGAATGTCTCCATATTTTATTTTTCATAATACAGGTTGGGGAATGCACAGATGTAAAAAAAAAAAAAAACATATGTGTGTGAAATTTTGAGTACCTAGCCATGCTAAAGCCCTTGTTACAGCCATTGTAAGGCTACTAGTTGTAACAGCAAAGGCGCCATTCATCTCCTTGATGGTTTCCCCTCACTGAGCTTACCGTGAAGGCCTATCCACTTCGCTTGCCTCTAATTACTGACCCCTCTGTGTAAACTATAGCAATTCTTACGCTAACTGAACAATATGAAATCTCATACGAGCACATGTCTTGCTGTGGTGATAGACATTATACTATAAACATTATGGGGTGGGACAAGTGTTATTGCGCATACAGAAGGAAGCTATGCGGGTGATCCTAGGATGTACAAGAGACACCCCGATAGTATGCATGCGATACACCCTTGCATTACCGACTATTGCAGATAGGCAAAATTTGCTGCCAGCTAAGTGATGTCTCACAGTAGATGCAGACAAAGAACACCCTCTGTATGACGCTTTGGCTGCAGGTAAGGGTCAGTGGCTGAAAAGGGGAATGGCTCAAGCAGAAGAGACAATAAGACAAGTTTGCATGCTTGAGAACATTGGACGAGTAGAGGAGTGGGTCAGAGTAAGAGAGGAAAAGTCTGACCTGTGTAGTGCTATGATCAAATTGGGCCTGCAGTGTAGACAGTGGCCAGCGGGTGCTACGGAGGAGGAAGTCTAACAGGTGACTCACGACAATTCACGTCCAGCTGATCTAATTATCTATACAAATGGTTCGGTGTTAAGAGGAAAGGGAAGTGCTAGGGGGTTCGTAGCGAAAGCCAACGAAAATCATTAGTGCAAGAAAGCCTAGCATACGACATCACAACATCTAGCATGCGAATGGAGGTGAAGGTGGTAACTGGAGCTCTCCTGTGGCGAGGGAACAAGATGCATACACATGTCGTTATTGAAACAGACTCTGAAGACATGCTGAGAAAGGTGAAGACAGGGATGCTTCGAGCAGAGTGGCAAGCTTCATGGGGAAGGTCACGGGTAGTGAGCATACTTTGGATATTGTTTCCAAGCCATGCCGGCGTAGTGGGTAATAACCAAGCATAATTTTTAGCTGGATCTGCCCCATTGGATGATGAATTGATACACGACAAGGTAGATGTCGTCAAGGCCCTTTGGAAACAAGCAATGGAATCAGTAGAGTAACATGATTTTCATGGCCTGGAGAGAATGAGAAACCTGGATGTAACTAGAGGGTCTGGCGGGCTCACTACACTCAAAGGCAGGACGGACATATAACCAGAACGTGACTGGTAGCATCAGTACTGGAACTTTGCGCCTGCTGCTGAGGATGAGGACGGAGCACGCATGTGAATGCTCCGAGTGCTGTGATGTCAGTTCTTGACTCAAATGAACTCAACTCACTATAGCCATACTTAGTGGATGGTGTTAGAACATCTATTTAATTGTAGATTTAGAATTACGGTTGTGATTTAATGTCAAGTATTCTTGTTAGACATCGCAAAGTGAAATAATTTGTTTTACTGGTGCGATTAAGGGGACACAGTTTCACTGCCTTATGAAAGAGAAATGAAGATACCAACTATGTTTGTTATTCTTCTCACTGGTATTGTTGTATTACCTATCCTGATGTTAGTTTCTGATCCACTCACGGGTCGTCGTTATTCACTGTGGATTCAAGGAATGTAAACTGGTCAACTGACGGCAGCTCTTCACTATAGGTGTGGACTGCAAATCTATCATTACCAGAATACACAATGTGTGTCTCCTTTTTGTTGTATTTTGCCAAATCTCACACAACCTATGAGTAAATGCAGTGAACACTGCAGATCTCATCTGAGTAAATGATAATCGCCCATCACTTTCCTGGGCAGAAAATCAGATAGCGTTTCCTATGTGAGATAGTTTCTTGACTACCAATTACAATTATAAGGCACGTGTGTGTAACTGTAAAAAATGAACGCAACGATTTAAAAGTGATACAGATTACATATAGACGATAGCCGTCAAACAAGTTTGCTCGACAGTTGCAATGAATACGTTTTCTTATGAGAACTATCAAGCATCAGTATGCGTACATTAAACACATTATCTTGCTCCAATTATAAGTAGGTGTTACAACTGACTAATTGCGGTTTGACTTCAAGGAATGGATGCACATAAATTGTCAGAATTATGTGTCAACATATATTATAGTTTATAGTTGGTCTGTATCAATAAGTGGATTGTATCGCTTCCCTTGTTGATGTATATACTCCATCCGCTGAATGTGTTTTCATCCCTTTGATGACCTCACACACAATTAGCAACATGTTTCGTCACTCTTATGTGTGTGTGTATGTGTGTGTGCGTGTGTGGGTGGGTGTCTGTGTATTTTACTGCACATTTTAACGATTGAACACTTATTGAAAATCATAGTCACTAGCACATTCTTCTTCTGCTTCTCCACCATTTACCCAATCAAGGTGTTGCCTGGGGGAGGGGTGTGGGGTGGACTGGGTGGGAGGGCTGAAGGGGCGGGAGGAGATTTAAGGATCACTTTTGCGTTTTTTTTCTAGTGCTTTGTACAAGTTGGCGTTCATTTCTGTTGTCAAGGACTCATATTTTTTTCCCATACACCAAGAAGGAAATTAAATCTAGGCAATCTGCTTTCCAAGAAATTAGCATTTTTTTTTTATTTTTTTAATTTAGACATCTTGGGTCAGCCAACTAGATTTTTTTTTGTTTAAGTTTAGGCGAAGAATATGCTTAAACAAAGTATCCTTTTCAAGGTTTCAGCCTTAACTAAAGCATCCTTTTCAAGGTTTGCATAATAATAACAATACTAAAAATAAATATATATTTTAAATCAAAAGAAGTGTAACGTAGAACACTGTGACACATACCAATGAGAAGATAACTGAGATTAGTGAAACCTACACAAACTGAGAAAATTGCAAACCTTAGAGTTGACAGAAACAGAGTAAAAGCAGTTCTCGGACAGTCGATTGAAAGTCAGCAAGATGACGAATTCTTCTTGTGTAGAAACATCTGAGAACATTCCAGCTGACTTGTATGTTCTCATAAAAGCGATGTTTATTTGCAAGTTTGTCCCAAAGTACAATTCCATGTCCCCCCCCCCCCCCCCCCCCAAAAAAAAAAAAAAAAAAATTATTATAAACTCTACCATTTTCAATCTGCAGCCAGCTAGCTGAAGCCGCTAACCGTCTCTGTTTATATTCGTGGTCTAGTTTATGTGGGTCACTTTCGTAGCTAATGTTCTGACATGTGCATCTTCTTTCTGGCTAAATCCTTCGTCCTCTCAGTCCGACCGCACGATCCTTTCTGATGCACGATTGTGTTTCTCCTTTCCGTATAATCCGAATTTTTCCTTCTGGGTCATGCATCTCCTAATTTGGCCAGGCGTGTCTCATAGGAGGCCAGCCTTCCACAGAACGTCCTTTAGACCACCCTTTATAGTTTTAAAATTGTGAATGTATTACTTGCCAAAAAGAACTGAAAACAGTCTTTGGGTTTGAATAGAGCCGAAACTGTGAACACATTTACGCCTGCGACCATAGCGGTCTTGGGTTGTCTTCCTGAAATAAGTGCGAGTTAGGCATACCATTTTGATGTGTATAACATGAAAGGTTAAGTTTCTCAATGATTGTGGCCGCCATATGTCATACCGCAGTCAGATTATTGGGGATTGGGTTGGTGGATGGGCTCTGGTGTACATGGGTAACATACCCTGAGGTAACCGAACTCAAGTGCTCTTCGTTGGATACTGATCAGGGTCAATGCGACTGAAACTCTCTTGCAAAGCGACTCGAGTGCTCGATAATGACGATTGTTGTGGGTTTAGGACAGGGAACTGCAGGCGGTTATGCCCTCGTGTGCTCCCTGAGAAGACTCTCTGCTGGAGGGCTGGGTGGGTTGAGGTGTTATGGATTGAGCTAAAATGGGAAGGGGGGGGGGGAGAATGGGGGTCATTCCTTATTATTTGATATCATTCACGTCTTTAGGGTCGTTGTTCTCCATCCTGAAATCCAACATGACAGATCAGAGCAGAGGTCGAGAGTATCTGTCCCGTATCACCAGCACTGACCATCATATTATTGTGGGGAAGTGGATAGGAGGTCTATCTAGTCTTGTCAGCATCAACCCAGTTGTCAACTTTATCAAACAAGTCCGTATTATGTCTCACATGTCGTGATTATGATGGTAGCGATTTGAGGATGAAGATGATTATATGCGTTTGGATTTTCGACGTGTATGTCTGCACACAACCAGTTGTATTCTTACACACACCCGATAATCCATACCAATACACACTGGTATATGAGTCTCTCGTTCACACACACAAACGTTTTTAAACGTTTTACAAGTTTTAATTGTCCATGGTTAAATAGGGTGTTTAAAGGAATAATCATCGTCCCCGAACACTGCATGTCCCTGGATCACCAGTTTCTGTGGACTTCATGCTAAGATGACACACTATTTAGTTTGAAGCTGGAGGTGGAGGCAGTCACAGTTGCTTTGCACTGAAATAATATCCAGCCGAAAACACAGGCTGTGTTTTAAACAGACTCACACAACATGCTGAGAAATGTGATAAAAGGCATAGTTCACAACTGCAAGCATCAGTTCAGACATCCTGGATAGTTATCATCATTCGTCAATGGGTGCTGAATAAGACACATTGCCTTCTGGAATGTTGCCCTTGCGTTAATGTCGCAACTGTCAACTCATGTCACTAGACAGTGGTGCAGCACCAGCCAGTATATCTGTCCTTTCATTTCCCAGCATAGTGCATGAAGCAGAAGAACAATACAAAGTGTGATAACTTCCCAACCATGTAAACATCGACTGTGTAGATACACCCGTGTGCTGGTGTTCTTTTGAAATCTATTTGAAATTATATGGAAAGTGTCAGACACATAGCGTCTGACAAGGAAAGGGTAGACATGTCGTTGTTGTTGTTGCAAGGGTACACACATGTGTACCTGCCAAAAAATGTATTTTGAAACAGATGAATTCAACTTGTCGGTAAATGTTTAACGGTCTGGGCAGTTGCCCGAGAGTATTGTGATATTGTCTGGAGATGTTATTAAACAAGTAGCTAATTACAGTACAATAATTAGTCGAAGAAGTTTATTCAAGTTCAACGAAGTGTTTCCAGATTACTGCAGACTGTTTGGCTGTGAGAAGATATTGCGATTTGAATGCCGGTATCATTAGATGCTTTAGGTTACTTTCGTGTCTATTTAATGTCAACATGTTGTACTATTGTGCCCCTTACTTACATGTCTATTTAATGTCCCCGTTTTATACTGTTGTCGCCCTGATTGGCATGTTTATTTAATGTCCACATTTTATACTATTGTCGCCGTCACCTTCGCCTATTTAATGTATACGTCTTGTATTATTATCGTTTTTCTTACGTGTCTATTTAATTTCAACGTGTAATGTTACTGTCACCGTTACTTCAAGTCCTTTCAATGTCAACGTTTTATACTATTGTCGCCGTTACTTTCATGTTCATTTAATGTCCGTTATTGTTGCCATTACATAAATTGACCAGTTACTAGTTATTCTATTTGAAAGTGAGATTCATTACAACAATAAAATAGATGGCAAAGAAACGCAGCCAGTTATCCACAACTTTAAAGTCAGAACAATAAATTAATGAAGTCAGCTAAACACAGCTAGTTAAATATAACTTGCAAAAAGGGTTAACAGTGTTCGTTTTGTTTAACAATAACACATAAACATTTTTTTCCCGTTCGTTTGACAATTATGAAGGCGTTCTTGTCCTTTTTCTAGAATTTGTACAATTACTATCGTTAATAATACAATGTTAAACTTGGTTTATTGTAAAACAAGTAGTAAACCTCCTTTTTTTAAACTATGTGACGGTGATATTTATAATTAGTATTTAAATCCACCACGCAGTAAGTTCTTATCTCAATGTTGGGCGCCATTTTTTAAAAAACCCTATCACGGCTGTCGTCAAAGGCCCTTCAAATAACCTACGGGTTACACAATGCTTTTTGTACATGCGCCTAGGGTGATTCTCATCCGAATAATGGCATTTCGTGTCACCTGATGTTAATCGGTGTGCTGTCCTGGTGAGGTTGAAAGTCACTCACTCAAATCTAGAAGTGATGTATTATTATGCTCCTCTATGGTGTGATGATGGATGTAATTATTACTTGACTGGTGCACACATATATAAACTATATTTTGAAACACAACGGCATAGACAAAACCGCATTTGTTGTACGATTTTTGACTGTATATTTTTTTTCAAATTATTTGCTAAAGGTGAAGGTCTGTGTGTCCATGTGTATGCGTGTTTGCTAGTACTGCCAACTCTTGCTGTTTCAACCTGACTTCTTGTTCTTTCAATACCGCTTGGGCCTTTAGTTCCTGCTCTTTTAACGCAGCCTGGGCCTTTAATTCCTGCTCTTTTAACGCAGCCTGGGCTGCTAACTGTTTTTCTATTGTAATAGCCTCGATCTCTTTGGGTTTTTTTTTTTGCATCTCTAGTTCGAGTTTCTTTAGCTGTCTCTAGTCGGAACGATCTTGTCTCTCTCTTAACTCTGTATACTTCTTGTCAGCCCATTCTAGTGCTTTCTCACCCGTGAGCTCATGTTGTCTGGCCATTTCTAAGAAGTCGGCGAGTCTAGACATCTTGTAGTAGTACAACAATTATAATCAAACTGTTGCCTTGCTGACCAATAAATAAATACACACACAAAACAAATTATTTGAATCGCTGCAACCACGGTTAGAAAGGGAAAAAAAACGTAGTAGCAATATAAATGCAGTAACAATTCAAAAAAAAATATTACTGGACAATATTACAACTTAGATAATAAAAGAAGTATAATAGCAACTGTTAAAACACTTTGGATAGTCACAGCTGAAACTCAGAATAGGAATCCGAAAACTACTCCTTAACAAGTTCCGATGAGGATGGGTGATGTGTGCACTCACAAACAATACTAATATATAATGAACAGGATATACAGGAATGATAGAAGAACGATGAACGGCGCCAGACCGACCCAATGGAACACCTAGGACAAGGAGAAAACCAGAAACCAACGCCACAATCAAAGCCACAATCAAAACCACAATCCAACTTATCGTTTCTCCAGTTCTGGGAACATGGCTGCCCGATGAAAAACACGATGAAGCAACGATGATGATCGAGGACGAAGGGCCTCGCTGAGGATTTCTTGGACTCTCAATCAGACACACAGCAGAACATCACATATATCACGCATTGATGCACTCCAGAAAAATACTTGTCTACCGCCTATGTCGCCCTATCGTCGCCTATCCGTAAAGACGCACCCTAATTCTAACGCATTCAGTCGTTACCACTAAATACACACAGTCAAGACGCCAACATTAAACATTATTCACAAAACAATCACAATCTAGTGCTAACAATAAATCAGACAAGACTCGATATCACTATCAAGTTTTAAAGAGTTGATTGCGCATACGATGCCACTAGATACGAGAACCAAAACAGCAACGCAATGAAACCAACTCAGTAGCCATAACATGAATTAAGAGACGAGCCGAAATATGTCTGCACTATGACCATGAACGAAATTACCACAAAATACTGTTAATAACCTATAATTTGTCAATAGTTAACCCTAATCAGACAACACATATAATATTCTAGTAATATTCTATCTCAATCAACTACTAAGGTTGGGTTAAAATCTACAGAACAACTGCCATTATGTATCAATTTGGTTCAAATCCTAACGGACGTAGCCTCCCATTTTATCTATCAAGAATTTGGTTCAAATCCTAACGGACGTAGCCTCCCATTTTATCTGTCAAGGACCTGGAATCTATATTACTGAACTAGGGCTCGATGTATGATCCCGTGACAGACACACTAAACCAAAACACACTCAACACATACACAAATGGATCACACACATCATCTTTAATGACCAAAGAACAATATAACCTACAACAACCTCTACAGTTATGGACAGTCCCCTCATCCGAAACTCCCGGGCAGTGGCAGCCGTTATATTTACCTATCCACCCCGGGCCATTATCATGGATTTACCAAAGGACACAATTCCACCCCCTGTAGTGCAGCGCTAACTAGGCTATGATCTTCGCCATGCGAGACTCAGTGGCTCACGCAGGGTGAGTGGTTCAAGTATTAGCGGACAATGTCGACGACAGCACAAGACGCAGATAACCCCTAAAAACCCAGGGACCAGAACACATACCTAAACATGGTACAACCCCAACACAACTGTCTTAGCATACTATCAGCACACGAGGAGTAACAACAGCTAACCGACACATAGGACGACAACGTTAACACAACCTATCTGTAAATTCCTAACAACAAAATACAATCAAGTCTCTAAAAAGTCTTCATCCTTGCACGTCCATTCTAACCGTTCTCTCCTCCCCGTTCAGCTCCGGGTCAAACGTGTACGTAGCACCAGTGTTCAAGCGTCTCGGGTTTTCCCCATATCATCAAATCAACTGGCTGAGCGCTTGTGCACTTTTTTGGTCCGTCAAACATCAACATGCAGTTACACGTCGTATTGTCTATACTCTGTCCCACAGGGCTATGACAGAGATTACAGTAATTGTAACAAGCATTGATTTTTTCTACCGAAAAAAAAAATAATAATCTGCTGGTACTAACCACTGTGAAATCAAACACAAAGCAATCTGCTGACAAATCGCCTCATGATGGGATCGAGCTCGACACACTGGAATTGAAAAGCCTGCTCACAAAGCCTTTATACTGTCCACTACTGAGCATAACTGTTTACAGACTGGCGAAGGGATTAGCTAGTCGTCTAGGACTATTGCCTGTTTGTGAAACACATTAGAGATAGCGAGCAAGACATACATTATGTAGGTATAGAGAAGATAACTAACACGTATACTGGACTTTCCATTTTAATATGTCTTTAGCTGTCCATGATCTACTGCACAGCATGCAGTTTCACTCCTTGACCTGTCTATGATCTACTGTAAAGCAGGATGTTTCACTCCCAGACCTGTCTATGATCTACTGTACAGCAGAATGTTTCACTCCTAGACCTGTCCATGATCTACTGTACAGCAGAATGTTTCACTACTAGACCCGTCTATGATCTACTGTACAGCAGGATGTTTCACTCGTAGACATGTACATGATCTACCTACTGTACGGCTGGATGGTTCACCCGTGAACATGTCTAATAAAATAACATGAGTGTCACAAGATGGTGGAAAACTGGGAGCAACCAAATAACAGGACGACATTCCACTGTCATAGACGTATGCTCACAGAGATGCACTCAAGAATTCAAGATTTATGATTAGAAAGTAGCGATAGTCTACTAATGTAAGAACTAGTATTTTATGGTAGCAAGCAAGCTATTTTTGTTAAATTAAAAAAAAAATTTTTTTTTGTTTTTTTGTTTTTGGAATAGGGGGAGGGGGTCACTTTATTTTTTTCCCAAACCCCTGTTCGTGTCTGTCAGACATCAACTTCCTACTAGACAGTAAAGTACTATTTCATTAACAGCAGTTGATGTCGCCTATTATATGTGAACGAGTTCTCGATGCCAGCGGCAAACATGATGACGTGCTATAGTCCGTTCCTTATACCCTGCCCTCAAAGAAATATATCAGAAACGTCTGTATGAAAAAAAAAATTCAAATTTGTTCATGCGATCTTAAATTTTCTATGTCCCTATTATGTTACAATTTACAGTTGCCAGTTTGCTACTTTTTCCAAAACAAGGATTAAAAAAAAAAATTCTTTTTAGGACTAATATGTGCTCACGCATCCCTCTAAATAATCTATATAATATTCGCCAGAGCTTAGACAATGTCTGAATATAATTGTAGTCTGCATGCGATGATGGCTTTAGATTGTCTTCCACCCCCCCCCCCCCCCCCCCCCCCGACCCCTACCCACCCCCTCCCAGCTCCTACTCCTCAGAGACAAATATAATTAGGACGATGATGTGAAATTAACACGGTTAACTATAAAGTCAAATTTAATATTCATATTTCTGCCACAATTGGTCACGCATATAAACGAAGTGGCCCACAAATATGACACAATAGTATCATTTTAAATTCTTCTGTTTATCTTAGGTACGACATTGTTTATTCGTTTTACTGTGTGTATATGAGTTGCGATATGTGCGTTCTTAACCGATACACCCGAAAACTGTGCCCTTTTTTTTAGGAAACGATGCGTTCATTGTTGTCCTGGAAAATGATAATGGTTGACCACTCTTTGATTCTCAAAAGACATCCATATGATCTATCGCCTTAGTAAAACTGTCTATACATACTGGTGCACGCTTTATGTGCGTGCGTGCGTCTTGGAGAGAAGAATCAAATGTACTATACAGTATGCCTCTCATACAGTTTTATGAAGTTTTTCTTGGTTATAGTGCTGTCAATGCTGATTGGCTTTTCATTGATTTTACTATTCACATACTATTCCTGAACCCAGGACCTTCCAATCCGTAGGCGAGCGTCTAGCCGCTGTTTGCTGTTAAAGATCGCAGATTGTGGAGAGGCACAATCGCCCACAGGCGTCGGCAATGTATTTGATGATGATTATGAGCGTTATGATGATTATGAACCTTATATCTCCATCGACACCCACAGCGGTGAAAGAGGAAGTGAAGAAGAAGAAAAAGAAGATGAGCGTTCGAGAAATTTCAATACTGTTATTGTTACACGATGAAATAATTGCAGGTTTTTTATAACAGAATGATTTAACTTGCATAGTTTCTAGCAAGAAGACATGTGAATAGTCGTAATTGTTAATGACACGGTGTTAATATACGGGCAACATTGTTTTTCAACTGTTGCAGCACTATTTTTTTTTTTTTCGTTTCTCTTGATTTTTTTTTTTATTTACATAGTCAATATATATGATCTCTAAATTACCCAGACGTCTCATAAGAGTCACAGCGGCGTAGAGTCTAAGCCTTTGTCTGCCAGCCTAACAGTCTTTCGAATCCACAGCAAATTCGAAAAAGAAGAACTATATTAGGTATATATATACTCCAGAATTTCTCAGAACAAATTGGACTCCAAATTAACAGCGCAAAAACAAAAATTCTAGACCTTACCAACAGTTCAGTTGATATCACGCTGAACAACAACAGCCTTGAAAAAGTCAACAGTTTCACTTATCTAGGGAGCAAGATGTCATCTACAGAAGATACCGCACCAGAAATACCATTTAGAATAGCACTGGCATCTAGTGCCTTCAATAAACTGACCAACATCTGTAAATCAAAGACACTTAGCAAACACACAAAACTCAAGATCTTCAATTCTTGGGTGATTCCAGTACTAACCTATGGATGCGAGAGCTGGAAATCAACGAAAACTCTAGACACAAAATTAGACAGTTTTGAAAAAAAAAAAAATGCCTTAGAAGAATACTAAATTTCAAATGGTCAGATTTCCGAACCAATACACAAATAAGGCAAGAATATGTGTCTAATTTTATACGAAAACGCCGCTGGAACTATATCGGCCACGCCCTTAGAATGGATAAATCAAGACTTCCTTACCAATCCCTCATTTGGACACCACAGTGGAAAAGATCTCGTGAAAGACCAAGGGAAACCCTACGTAGAACTATCATCAGGGAAGGCTCGCTCATGGGCCACTCAAACATCCAAGACCTACAACAGATTGCAACGAACCGCCATGCATGGAGAGTCATGACCTCTGCCCTATGTGCCGCACTCGACACAAGAGGAAAGACTAACTAATTAACTAATATTAGGTCTTATGTCGACACGGTTCACTCCTGACACCAATTGTTATTATATATACAAGATAGGAGATACATTCGCTCTGATTAACGGATGTTTCAAGGCATGATGTAAACGAACGAACTGATACATGGTCAAATGGCGTGCCATCAAGGACCCGACATGTCCCTCATGGAGAGCTAAGCAGACGCTCGAGCACGTATTGTAACAATACTATTGTTCGCTTGCAGAAAAGCCCTAGGCCAGGGACGATACACATGGCGCCGCATTAGGACTTTGAAAGAAATGGTCGACATTTTAGACAAAGCCAGGATGAGGTCCAACACGAGGGCCAGTTCTAAAGGCCTTCCCATGCTCTTTTTTCAAGGCTGGGAAGATTCCTAAAGGTGCATTAAACAAAGTCGCATACACGCCATCCATACTCTACCGTGCGAGGGACTGGCACATGTTGATCGACCTGTATGGTATTGAGAAATACCCGGAACCAATCCGAAATACTGGTTTGAGACCAGACCTGGTTTTGCACTCTGTTGGAGAAGGCTAGCTCATCCTGATAGAGCTCGACGTTCCGTACGAGTTGTTGATCGAAGCAAGCAACATGAACAAGCTCGATAAACACAGCGAACTGGTGCAAGCGCAAGAACAAACATGCACTGCTGAAAAACTAGATTTCGTTTATCAATTTAAGACGGTTGCGCTCAGGTGGGATTTAAAAAAAATGAAATATTAGCAATGAAAACAAATACCGTCTGCTCAGAGAAAGTATATCCCCTGATACTGTTTCTTGTCCTGGTTGTGCACACACTTAGATTAAATTCCCCCTGTCCTTTGATGTCATCCTCCCATTTCTTTCGCTGCCTACATATTACCCACTCGCTTCCTTCTTTTTAACTGCATAATGGATGTTATACTGCCAGCTGAAGAAACATAACGTTCTTAAGAGTTAAATATAGCCAAACAGAATGTGCAGAAGTGAATCATGGACACTCAGCCGAATAAATTAACATTTATGTGGGAGCTGTAGATATGTGTTTTTATAGATACATAATGTGAACACTAGCAACAGATAAAGAATGTAATAAAGAATCTCTTGAAAGTGGCACAGAAAAACTGAAGGATATAAGAGGTTCAACGAGACCAACAGAAAAGACGTTTGAGTAGTTTGACGCTGTGGTAAAGAAGAGCTTATCTATTAGCAACGACAGCTCACCAGAAGGATGGCTCTCAGCAGACATAACTACAAACATGGCATGGACTATACAAGGAAACAAACTGTGCTGGGGAAAGAATGTGACTGCAGGAGCCACAATGACTTATACCCTCAGACTGAAGACTTCATGTCCAAAGGTGGCAATATAAGGTCAGTAGCAAAGGAGATATATGATTTTAAAACAGAGTACATCGTTTATTAATACTATCATTTTCAATAACAAGGCACACTTTATTGTACCTGCTATAAATTGATCAGGTCACAATCAGCAATGAGGGCTTGAACATCAGCATTGTAAAGACTGTGCACTGATTTTAGATTAGCAAAAACGGTGATATACATATCATTGTATTGACATTACTTGTAGAGCATTCCTAAAAGATATAATTGTTGCTAGAAATCCTAATGTCACATTCGTCACATGAATTTTTAATGGAAATTGTTTTGCAAGCACTTGAGTGTTCTTTTGAGATTACTATTTAATGAATGTATAGATCATTTGGATATTTGCATCTTTGATTATTGCCCTTGATAACTGTGTTATTGTATTCTACGGCTGGGTAATGAACCCAGTTTCATAGTTCCCACATCTTTGGTTTGATTCAGTGTCTTGCAGTTTGGCAGCAAACCTGTTAAGTTTTACAAGGGTCCGTGCGTCGACCATTAAGAGGGCATTGACAAACTGCTGAACGCAAAACTATCAAGTAAAAACTAGCACAAAGCTTCAAATGACCACCCTAAGGGACGCAATATATTGTAAGTTAGTGGTATCTTTAATCTAGAGGAGGCAATCCATTATTTGTGTAAGTTCACCTAAGGATATTCTAATAAATGGATTTTTTTAGGACAGCGGTTTAAAATGTGATTCCACACAGGCTAGGACGCCTAACCCCAGCATAGAAAGATCGGCAATACAATTCAAGTGACACTGTTCAACGGACCACTTACTACACCTCCGTCGGCCAAATCTAGCCCACTAACCAACTAAATTAGGCTGATGCACGTAGTCAATTTATTATTTTTTTTTGGCAACCTAATTTCAACAGCAGATTTTTAATTTTTTTTTGGTCGTTGCGAATTTTTGCTTCTGACATTAGTTCATCGTTGTGGTTTCTCTGTGTATAGAGTAAGTTAGTTGCATATTATTCACAGAACGTTGCCAAACTTACCACAATATTTTTTGTTGTAGCTGTTTTGGTTTTTCTAGACACGTTTTACATTCAGTAGTTTGTCTTTGCTTACTAACGGTCAGCTCTGTGTATTACTGTCAAAACCAAAAAGAAAAGAAACAAAAAGCAGCTCGGATGGAACGCCCCCCCCCCCTCCCTTACTTCCCTGCATTACAAAGCATATTGGTCACATCGTGAGACACAAATAACTAGAGTAGGCAGTGACAATAGAAAAACTGAAAGATAAAAAACGTTCAGGGAGACCAAAAGGTTTGTCTCTACTCTCTCTCACTTTTACTCTCTCTCTCTCTATATCAGTCTATCACTCTCTCTCCCTCTCTCCCTCACTCTCTTCTGCTGTGTATCCCCCAGATAGAGCACAGGTCTTAACCAACTGACCCCGCTTAATCCGATACTTTTCTCTGGAAGGCAGCTCACCCTATGTCCTACACATCTCTGTATCTGCACCCTCTGGTCCCCTTCTCTATATATTGTGTGTTCTGATGGCTGTGTACGTACCAGTGTAAAGCCTTTAAAGCTATATTGCTCTCAGGTTTTCCCAACGTTTATCCTGTCCAACGCCAGTCTTTTCTTCACATCTTGATTCGCTGCAATTTGTTTAGCACTGCAGACAAATGTGACGTAAGCAATGACTGTCATGATTGTGTTGGTACTTGATGTCAAACATGAAAATGTTAATGCCCAAATCATTTCCTCAACATAACACAGTGATGTCTTCCTTTACTCAATATTATTATTACCGAAATTGAAAATCACATTTCTGTCGAGCCTAGAGCAGACATGCTGAAGTGGTATACGAAAATAAATAGATACATCAATGAGGTGCTATCTCATAGCAAATGTTGGCCACAGTGGAGCTCCAACACCGTGTTAGGACTTGGTTGTGCACTCATTCGAGAACATCTCCACCATCAGATTGACAGTCCTCAGACTGAAGACCTCTTGCCCTGCAGAGTGCTAACAAATGGGAAACATGAAAGTTGTAATTCAGATTAAAATAACGCATTGTCTTTCAGGTAAAAGAAGCTTTTTAACGCACCAGTCAAACAATAGTCGTTTCTGTTGATACTATTGCTGTACATATTATGCTTGCTTGGCTTGCTAGTTGTATCCCACAAGGACATCAGTATCATCATCAGGTGCTTTGCCGACTGGCGTGGGAATGCATGCCTCTTTACAATCTGCAATCACCTGAAGCATGTATCAGTTCGTGTGCTGACATAGCTCCATGCCATGCAACAAGACTGTACAGAATATGCTCTCGTTTTCTTTCTCTATCCCTCCTTTCGCAGATCTTTCCAATGGTCACAACACATTCCATTTTCCCTCTTCTCATACATTGGCTTACCTATTATGACGTTCTTAAAGTTACTATTCACCGTTAGGACTATACAATAGCGAACCCTTCTTCCCTCTGTCACTCTTATATTCATTCGGTCTACTTGCGTAAAGATCTTATAGTAGAAACCATCATCCTGTGCCATGGGGTATCATCAGTTGGGTATACATTACATGGCCTATGTTTATTATATTATGCAACATACAAATTGAGTAAATGTCGTCAGCTGTGTGGTCATATAGGGTTGGCCTATGTTTTATAGACCAAGTAGTACCTGGGTGTTGATGTGGTCAACATCACACCTGCCGCCTTTACTCCCCATTACTATACCTGGTGTCCGTTTAAGGCGAATTCGACCTGGGTCTATTGGGACCTGAACTAATGACTGTCCAATTCACAGGCGAGAGTGTGTTCACTTAACTATGTCACGTTTCATAAGATCGTGCCATAAATTAGATAGGTATAAACCAACATATTATAATAGGGTGGAGATGTATAATTTTGATTTACTTGTAGAGAAAGACAACACATGAACCTTGCTCTTTCTTTTTTGACTCTGAAAAACACCACAGACACCGCAACACCTCCACCTGCTCCAGATGTGTCGACATAATGCTCAACACAGGGCTGAATGATGTATTCCTCAGGTTCCCGTATTCCCGTTTTCCTGTATGCCTGTTACCTGTGGATCGTGAGCTGCCATTCCTGTTCCCTTGTGAATTGGGAACCAGACGGTATAGAATGAACAACCGAGATCTCACGGATGAATGTCGCAGTTAGGCGAGGACTATAACAGTCGCAGACAGAACTTTGTACATTCCTCCCAGAGAAGCTGCAATTGGATACATCCCGTATATCGTAAAGCTGAGTGTTATTGACTATTTGTGAAAATTTGTGGTGTAATGATGAACCAGTAATTGTTTCTTTTGTTTCTTAATTTAAAATTGTTAAAATTCCTAACAATATTTATCAATACAGTTGTTGTTTAGAAACTCCCTTATCGATTTCATCCTATCAAATTTTACTTCTAAGGTAGACTAAAGATTGTTCATTGAAGTTGATTTGAGTTAAATTTATAAAGAATTGACCTTTGGTTTGTTTCTGAATTTCTTTAAGAAATTTCCGGGGATTCACCCTATTTATTTAACTTTCTGTATTTTCCTTCCTTTATTTTCCAGAACTTAGGGACCATTATAATTCCACTAGACTTATTTGATTCGAGCCCTGTAAGTTATTTGGAAGGATATAGGGGATCTCCAGGCGACGATAAATTCCGCCAAAATAGTTTATTACACCCGGTCGTGATTATAGACACTACATCCTGGAACCCGGCAGTGATCCTAGACACTACATCCTGGAGCCCAGCCGTGATTACAGACACGACCTCCTGGACATGGCTGTTATCATAGACACGTGTTATTGAGTATAATCCCAACTGCAAAGTACCAGCAAACAACCCCCCCCCCCCCCCCATATCTTTTAAGATGTCAATATTTCTCCTCTTTTTTTTTGTCCAAGATATTATGAGAATCTTTCTATATCATTTTAGCTCAAAAGCCCCTATTCTCATTTGCAGCAGAACTAGTTACTCATAATATTAAACCTAAAGGTACATTCGTGAAGTGTATTGATCTACAAGAACACGATAATTACAGTAATTAAAAAAAATTAAACGTATATGACACCGACGAGATTCACTGTTGTAGATAATCAGAAAATTAAGCTTAAGAGAATATACTACATGTCATACATTAGCATTTTAATCTATTTACCACACATATACAGATATAGATAATATGTGGTTGCTGTTGTTAGGTCAAGTATATAAATAACAGTCTGCAGACAAAAAACGCCTGATCTGTAAAACGGATGTGCCTCCTAAACTTAAGTTCTGAAACTGACCAAGAGTAGATGAAAAACGGGAACTTTGTGCGGGACAATACAGTCGGCAGAACACAAAGAAAAAAAAAATTAATTTCAGAAGAAAAGTGTTCGTAGTGTTGCGGCTAGGCACTAGCCTGCAGATACAAAAGGAAACAGTTTGTGTGTGTGTGTGGGCAAAATATGACCTTTGGTCGACCGAGCGTGCATGGATACCAGGTAAAGTCTTGGTAAGTTAAGACTGATGGTAGGATTTTGACCAATATATGAGTCTAGCGTCACATGCCCGATGCACAACTGGCATATCAAAGGGCCTATAGTTCCCGCCCCCCCCCCCCCCCCCCCCCCCCAAAAAAAAAATGTGGTGTTCTCTTTCTCCATTACAAGATGACTATGCCAACAAAATCGCTTGTCGTGGAAGACTTCAGCACTAAAAGCATTATGCGATCACAATTATTGACCCTGGACATTAAGAATCCATTAACAACATTAACCTAACCTAATAGCATATATGTTAAGGGTCAGTTTTATGTATATATACATACAGGCATATATGCATGTGTGTGTGTGTGTGTGTGTGTGTGTGTTTAAAATGTTATAACTGTTTATGAAATTGAAGAGAAAAATAAAGTAACTTTTAGTGTGTTTTTGCAGCTTTGAAAAATGGTACACATCCCAACAATATTCGGCAGCCTTGATTTACATGTGCAGAGCTTGGCGCAACTGTAACTGCAGTATGTGTTACAAACTACTGGATATAATCGAACAGTCAAGGGAAACAAAAACATGCAGTAGAAATCTGCAAAATGTTTAGTTTAATTCTTTATTGTAAATGCACAATTCAGTCATGCTTTAGACGACAGTCAAGTCTTATCACATTTTAATTACCCTTAAACCTAATCAGAGTGTGTAACATTTAATGATGTGCCTTTTCAGTGTTAGATAATATACTATAGGCCGATTATTTAGTGTTACGTGAATGTATACTTAACATTGTATTGATGTGATAATAATCCAGAATGTATAAATTATCTTACAGACTTGTTAAACAATAAATGCTGGAAGAAACAACCGAACATGCCAAAAAATGGCATTGTTGTTCTGCCATAATCCATCTAGTTAAGTTCTGTGTTGGTAAACAAATGTAAAAGGATAAGAAAAAATATATTTATGCAGACCGTAAATAAAAAAGTATCGACTCAAAATTGAACAAACTTCCAGAGCTCGACTGTGCTTTATGTGACTGGAGAAGACAAATGGGACTTGAAACATTGCCACAAACAATATCAATTGTTTACAGTCACAATGAATTGCCCAGGAACAAAAACAGCAATATAATAAAATTATCATTGATAACACTGAATGTTTCTAGAGTTTTATTACAAACAAAAAAGTGCAATAGAAAAAAAAAAAAAAGAATTTTCTAATTTAAATAATTATCAAGGCATACTTTCTATTTTCTGATCAGATAGGCGTAGCAGTAAGTCGGAAAAATCGGGAAAAGCCAACTAAATGTTTTATAAACAACAAACAACGTCAACTGCAACTAAATAAACATGCATACTTCACTATAGTACTAGATGCATTTTTAGAAACATCAGATTATATAAGAGCATATGCTTGATATTACTATATGCATTTTGGTAAGATGAAGTTACAGACAGACTATGAAGTTACAGACAACCTATATCTATTTTAAACGCCTGGCTATCTAGCGTAGTTGGCTAAACCGGATTGGGCGGTGACCTGGTGACGAACTCCTTGTGGTCCGGGTTCACTCCCGGGGGTAGGCAGAAACCCACATTTCTCCCAGATTTACAGTATTTAAAATGGAATCAAGGCTGAAAGGTTGCGATATCCATAATACCGAGCCTAAGGGTTAACAACTCATGGCTTCTTGCTTCTGGATACTAAAACAAAACAAACAAATCTAGTTTAAATCGCCAGATACATCAAGACTAGTGAAAGTAGACAGAAACATTAAAGACTGTTCTGAAAAAGACACAAGTCTGGGAACAAACTCATTTCTAGCTACATTCATTTTATTAAAAAAATACAGTATTATCCAGATATTTTGTAATTCCAGCAACAAAACCAAGGAACAGCTAAAACAACTAAAATCTCTACAGCAGCCACTCAATTATTTCAACTGTAAAAATTATCATCTGTGTTTAGAAAATGAAACATCATTTTCTATGAAAATGAAACCACACTATCCATGAAAATAAAACCACATTATATATAAAGTTGACAAATTACCATCCATGAAGTTGAAAGTTTCCATTCAAGAAACGGAAATGTACCATAAACGTCAAAGCTGTTATCCAGGAACCCAAAAATGACACCCAGCTGGTGCTACGTAGGTGGAAGTCAAACAGTTGATTCAGGACAATTCACGATTAGGTGTTAAGAGGAAAGAGAAGTGGGTAGGGGTTCGTAGCGAAAGCCAACAAAAAATCATTCGTGCACGACAGCCTAGCATACGACATCACAACATTTAGCATGGGAATTGAGGTGGATGCGGTAACTGCAGCTCTCCAGTGGCTAGAGAACAAGATGCATACACATGTCGTTATTGAAACAGACTCTGAAAATATGCTGACAAAGGTGAAGACAGGGATGCTTAGAGCAGAGTGGAAAGCTTTAAGGAAAAGGTCACGGTAGTGAGCATACTTTGGATTTTTTTCCCCAGGCAATGCCGGCGTAGTGGGTAATAAACAAACATAAATATTAGCTGGATCTGACCCCTTGGGTGGTGAATTGATACATGACAAGGTAGATGTAGTCAACGCCCTTTGGAAACAAGCAACGGGATCAGTAGAGAAACAATACTATTATGTCTTGGAGAGAATGAGACACCTAGGTGTAACCAAGGGGTCTGGCCGGCTCACTACACTCAGAGGAAAGGCAAGACAGACAAATAACCAGAATGTGACCAGCACCATCAGTACTGAAACTCTGCGCCTGCTGCTGAGGATGAGGACGGAACACGCATGGAAAAGGCCCTGAGTGCTGTGATGTCAGTTCTTGACTCAACTCAACACACTACAACCATACTTAATGGATGGTGTTAGAACAACTATTTGATTGTAGATTTAGAATTACGGTTGCAATTTAATGTCAAGTATTTTTGTTAGACATCGCATGTGAAAGGCATTACTCTGTTTCACCTGGTGCTATTATTTGGACAAAGTTTCACTGCCTTATAGAAGAGAACAGAGGACACAAGCTATGTTTGATAATCTACTCACTGGTATTGTTGTATTACCTATCCTGATGTTAGTTTCTGATCCACTCAAAGTTCACAGGTGTACACTGCACATCATCATTACCACAATACACAATGTGTGTCTCCTTTTTGATGTATTTTACCACATCTCACACAACGTATGAGTAAGTGCAGTAAACATTGCAGATCTCATCTGAGTAAATGATAATCATCTGTCATTTTCCTGGACAGAGATGCAGACAGCGTTTCCTAAGTGAGATAGTTTCGTGACTACCAATTACCATTATAAGGTACCTGAGTGTATCTGACAAAAATGAACGCAGTCGATTCCAAAATTAGAACAATTAACTCATTAAATCGCATTTATACGATAGCTGTCATACAGGTTTGCTCGACAGTTGCAGTGAATACGTTTTATTATAAGAGCTATCAATCATCAGTATGCGTACATTAAACACATTGTCTTGCTCCATTTATAAGTAGGAGTTACAACAGACTAATGGCGGTTTGACTTCGAGGAATGGATGCACATAGATTGTCAGAATTATGTGTCACAAATATTCTAGTTTATAATTGATCTGTATCAATAAGTAGATTGTATCACTTCCCATGTTGAATTATATCGCTTCTGTTTGTGTCCTCTGATGATAGCAAACACAAGTTAGCAATATATTTCGTCATTCTTATGCATGTGTGTGTGTGTGTGTGTGTGTGTGTGTGTGTGTGTATGTGTGTGTGTTTGTGTTTTACTGCATATTTCAACGATTGAACACTTACATCATAGTCACTAGCACATTCTTCTTCTTCTTTATTACCATTTACCTCATCAAGGTGTGTAGAAAAGGCGGTGGGGGTGGGGAGAGTTGTGTTTGGAGGGCGATTGGTTGTGGGGGGGGGGGGGGTGTTGGAGGGGGAGCTGTTGGGAAATCGTTTGTGCGCCTTTTACTGTGCATTGTACAAGTTGGCGTTAATTTCTGTTCAGTTTCTCTTTAGGATGTCGCTCCATCTCTTACGTGGCCTTTCCCTTGCTCTGTGTTCATTATATTTCTTCAGCGTGGCTCACTGTGGCAACTGGTACCAGAGCAGTCTCGTCAGGTGGCTAAACCATCTAATTTGTTGTTCTTTAACTCTTTGAGTCCCAGAGGGTTTAGCATCACAGGCCCAATAGGTAGTAAGGAGAGAACTAAAATCGACACAACATGCGTCCATTGGGCTTCCAGGTAGGAACCTATGAACGCATGATGCGTTCCCTGGGATTCACTTCAAAAAACAAATATATTCCTAGGTTAAATATTTTCAAAACCAAAGACCCTGAAAAGTGTTTGAAGTTGCAACAACAGCTTGAAGATTCTTTCACTGATATCCAGGATAACTCTACAGCAAGCTAAAATGGGATGAAATTACGGAGACTGTTTACTAAACAGCTGTATCAGTCTATGGGATTAGAGAAAATAGAAGTAAGGACTGGTTTGAAACAAATAGCCAGACACTCCAACCTTTAATTGACAGCAAAAAGGCAATACTTCTCAGAAACAAGGAAAGAACAACAAGGAACACTTTCATTGAATTAGGAGCAGCTAGAAATCATTTGCAAAAGGTAGCTAGGCAGTGTGCCAACAACTACTGGACACAGTTATGTGAAAGCATTCAAAATGCTAGCAGTGGTGGTAATGTTAGAGGCATGTATGAGGGGATCAAGAAGGCCATCTGTCCTACTATTTGAAAATGTGGGCCACTAAAGAATTTCAATGAGGAGATTATTAATTACAAGAAGAAGCAGCTAGATAGATGGGTGGAACATTATCTGGAGCTTTACTCAGTTGATACTAAACTAGCAGATGGTGCTTTTTATGCCATGGAGACGCTACCAAATCTTGACTATCTGGACACATTTCCAACAGTTGTAGAAGGTGGGAATGCCATTGATGAATTGGCTTCAGGAAAGCCCAAGGCAGAGATGGAATTCCTATTGAAATCATCAGGAGTGGGAAAGACATTTTAACCCCATACATCCATCAGCTAATAACACTCTGCTGGCAAGAGGGAGAGGTTACACATGATTTCAAAGTCACCTAGCATCTTAACTATGTACAAGAACAAAGGTGATTGGAGTCACCGCAATAACTACAGGGGAATTAGTTAGTTAGTTAGTTAGTTAGTTAGTTAGTTAGTTAGTTAGTTGGGTTATCCTCATTGCACTCCGGACATGTCCATAGGTGCTCAGATCCTCCCCTCAGTATAAACCCCAACGTCCGATGGCTAATAGTACCAGTTCTATGTTGATTAACAAGTCTTCTGGCGTAGCTGGTGTGCGTCTCGTTTTTTGCTGTGCCGATCTTAATTCCCAAGTCTGCCATTCTGGCGAGTGATGTGGATTCACTGCCACCAAAGTCGTCTATCCTTCCCATTTCTCTGAGGGCATTGATAATATCAGCAAGATCCATAGGCTGACCGTCGGTAGTGATAGCGGATCCAGCCAACCTGTCAGCTCTTTCATTTCCATCGACGCCTGCGTGTTCCGGAACAAAAATAAAGGTGACTCCACGGACAGTGGACTTCTGTAATGATTCAAGCCATTGTCTTCGCACTGAACCTGCCTGAACCCTCCGGATCATACTCATTCAATCACTGAGTATACACACGCGGGTGTATTTTTGTGTTTCAAGCCAGGCAAGCGCTTGTGTCACTGCTATCACCTCCATCGTCATGCTGCTGGTTGTCATGGAGAAGGCGCCGTTGGCTTCTTTGACTGTTCTGCCCGCTGAGCGTGCTGTAAATGCCCATGCGCTTCTTCTTTGGCGTATAACGGATCCGTCTATATAGATTATTGCATCTGCTTCGTCTGAATTTTCACCGATGAGAGCGTTGACCTCTGCATTAACAGCAACAGGATTCTCTTCTCTACATCGCCTGTTGAGTGTGACAATACAGGAAAATGTACAAATAAACGCCTGAGGCAAGGTATCCATTCTGCACCAGGTATGATGTCGGTTAGGCTGCATATTTGCCTAATAACGTCTTCTGCCCGACCTAGCCACGATTTCCCCCTCTTCAGTCTGTCGCCCTTTTCACTAAAAAGCGCTTGATGCAGTGGGTGTTTCTTATCAGCACATATTTTGAGATATTCCCGAGCCCTCCACATCCTGATCCTTTGGTTCATTGTTGGAAAGTCTACAGGGGAATATCACTGCTGTGTATTGTTGGAAAAGTGCTCGCGAGAATTGTTCTGCGAAGACTCCAAATCATGGGGGATCGCGTTTACCCAGAGTCCCAGTGTGGCTTTCGTAGGAACCGATCTACTACTATTGTGATATTTTTATTACCATAAGTGCACGAAAAATGGCGCATTTGATGTGGTTAGTCGAAAAGGTCTGTTCAACGCACTAAAGAAGTTTGGGTGTCCACCTACTCTACTGAGCATTATTGAGTCGTTGCACACAGGTATGAAAGATACAATCAACTTTGATGGTGTAACATCAGAGCAGTTTGTAATTTAAAAAAAAAAAAATTGAGTAAATGGTGTGTAATTGCTCCTACCCTCTTTGGAATATACTTTTCACTTCTATTAACACATGCCTTCCGAGATCAGGAGTGTGGTATTTGTATTCATTCTCAAACTGACGGCAGCCTTTATAATGCTCGCAGGCTAAAGGTCATTACCAGGATAAGAAAGGTACTTATCAGAGAGCGGCTGTTTGCAGATGATGCCGCAATAACCACCCACTCAGAGGAGGAGCTGCAGTGTTTACTATCTGCCTTTGCTGATGCGTGCTGTGATTTTGGACTAACAGTCAGCAAAAAGAAGACAAAGATTATGGTGCAAGGTGTCAATGACAAACCTACAGTCTACATTGACGGTGATGAGCTTGACACAGTAGACCATTTTACCTATCTGGGTTCCACAGTAAATAGTAAACTATCGATGGGCCAAGAAATCAACATCAGGATAGGTAAGGCAGCAACAACAATGAGTAGATAGAAAAAGAGTTTGGGAGAACAAAAAGCTCACAATCAAAACAAAAACCCTTGTCTATCAAACCTGTGTTCTCAGCACTCTGCTTTATGGCAGGTAAACTTGGTCAACCTTTTTGCACCAGGAGAGACGGCCTAATAGCTTTCACATGCGATGCCTAAGAAGAATACTTGGCATTAAGTGGCAGGACAAAATCACAAACACTGAAGTACTGGAAAGAGCAGGCACTACAACAGTCATGTCCATGCTCAGTCTACGAAGGCTCTGGTGGCTGGCTCACACCTGGAGAATGGAGGATGTCCCTAAAGACATCCTTTATGTAGAATTAAAGACAGGAAGAAGATGTCGAGGCCGACCTCTACTACGTTATAAAGATGTATGCAAGAGGGGCATGAATGATACATGTAATGAGGCTAACTCATGGCATCACAACGCTATATACTGTGTTGTGTGGAAAGGGCGTATCAGGAAGGAAATGAGACTGAAGGAAGAAATGATTACAGAAAGGATGAAATCTGAGCGTCTGAAAAGAAACGGATTAAACACAAATGTTGTTAACAATGGTCCTGAAATCCCATGATATCATTGTGGAATACTTTTCTTGACACGGGCGGGTCTTGCTAGTCACACTCGCCATCGCCATGGGCTGTGAGTCTCATGCCTCCTCATAGCGCAGTATAACACTATTGTTTGGAAAGACGGAAAGATGCCAGTGAGAATGGGAAATAGACTGCATACCCTGAGTGTACCAGTTGGAGCTAGCGGACATAATACTATGCGGGAGCCACCCGCGATTGCGTCAAACAGGATAAAATGGCAGCTGTTAGCTTAAAAAACCGTTGGAGAGAAAATCAAGAGGAGATCAGAGCACTTATGGTCATGTCCGAAGTGCGATGATGATGACCTATTAAATGAACAAAGAAACATTGGTTGTACTCCTGCGGTGATATGCTCTATCGTCTGCCTGTGATTTTCTAATGTGAAAGCTGAAGTAATATGTCCTATCGACTGTCTGTGATATACTAATCCGTATATTTAATAAGTTGGTTGTACTCCTGAGGTAATTTGCCCTATCGTCTCTAATTGAAATCCTTGTCCTGATCTACGTTCTTGTTTAGATGTCCGTATATATCACCTTACTGGTCCATGCTGCCCTCTGAGCGTCCTGTGAAAGTACCAGGTTGTCACTAAAATCACCAGGCACCTCCCTGCTCTGACTTGTTGTCCTATTGAATGTATTTAACGTTCATATTAATATCATATACAATGTTGGCACACTTTATTTCCGGAAATGCACAATATCTGAATCTGTGGCCTCAAGGATTTGACAGATGTCTTCCTGAAAGAAATAAACATTATTGAACACATGGTCGTTGTGAAGACATGATAAATACTGCTTTGAGGTGATGATCTAAATGAGCTTTCACTTTCACCTTGTGGGTCGGGGGACTCTCGTGCTGCAGATTTCACACACAAAAAAAGGAAAAGGGGGGGGGGGGGAACTTTCCTGCTGCAGTTGGAAATAAAAAGGTGGGGAGAGAGTGTGAACTGCTGGACTTACTGAGTAAACGAACACTTATACTTGCATAATTGGTTCTGTAATAAAAATATCAATGTCTGTGTATTTCCTGTATCGTATTTCTTGGCTTCTTGTTGACTGTGTCTGTTTAAGCGCTCTCTTCCCCGTTGAATTTTCCAACAGAGTACGTTATGTCTCATTACCTACTCATACGAAAAAACATATATTCTATATAACTTTTATGCAAATCGCAATGCACGTATATTGCCTATTAGATGTGAACGCTTTCTGCATACAGAACAAAACAGTAGCAACAACTGCTACAAATATCACACTTGCTGTGTTATGTCTATCAGAAGATGGACATGTTATATCTGAAAATAACCTCTACGAGGGACTGTGTGATAACGACAGCACTAAAACATGTATTGGATTTAACATAAACAGAAACACATGTGCACCACAAGAACTGATATTTAGGCTGGCAAGACTGTCACCAATGCGTTGAAAATGTATTCATATAATTGTAGCTCTCACCACTTTGCTCAGCATCAGGTGATGGGTTTATATTGTCTGACAACGACCCCCCCCCCCCCCCCACCCCTCAGTCGTATAGCAGTTTTGTTTCGTACCTTAACTTTAGGATCATATTCCTGAAATCCCCACGTACTCTTAGGCAGGGATATTCTGAATGCTGGGTCTCGTTTGTTTAAAGGCTAAGTCCAAGGTTCAAACATACATTCAGCCTGTCTAGGGAATGAGGTTACTTGAGCTCTGACTCCGAAGGATTAATACAAACTCTTGGGTACAACTTGGCTGGACCTTCTTATTACTAATTTTGCCCCGAGACTGGAAAACAACATTAACACAGTCGTACGAATACGCAACAGTGGATTCGACAAAACATTTTTTTACAATTGCAACAACAACAAACAACTAGATCAATTACATTCGTTCAAGAACAAGAAGACTTTGAACAAAGATCATAGTGTAGTAATAGAGTACCAAAACATTAGGAGACAGCTTATTCAACAGGAACAGAATGAAAGTTCAACTTGACGTTGGAGAACTGGAAGTAACAGACAGGTCTTCATCAGGCGCCACTAACAGATCCATTCTTATATTAGCACAGAGAGAGCAGTGAGATAGTCAGGTGTTTGGGAGCGGTGGGTGTCATGATATTCCGTGCAGATAACTTGACTTATCTGAGTAATATCCACGAGCATCTCAGCAAAACAAGAGCCTAGATCTCTGTACTTTCTTGAATCTCCGCGCAACTACTTGAAATAATAATTCGTGATTTAGATAAGGATCAATTCATCTCACAATGACGTTCTTTGGTGTCAACCTTAGCGTGTGGACCACCGAATAGTTTTGACGCAGGCAGCGAATTTACAAAGAAATTTCCTCTGAAACAACTGTTCACGTCGCAGGCGATCGTGGACAGAGAGATTCGGCGTTATCCTTCTTCTTACCTTTTCTCGCAACACATGCAGGCACTGAGCACAAATGCATAAGTAGTACGTACAGAATCCTAGTCATTAGCTACAGTCGTTGGGCAATAATGTGGCTCAAGCTTGTAGTGAAGCGGTCAAACTATTAGGTTGAATAGGCGCAGAGAACGTGTCTTATTATATATATTGACACTATAGGCCAAGAAGGATTAATTTTAGAGTTTTTTTTTTTTTTAAATATGTTTCTCACATTCGGACTCCCCAATAACCAAAGAACTATATCCACGGAAGGACTATACACAAATTAGTGAGGGGGTGTCCAGACTGTGGGCAAGTCTATTGTGGTAGGGGAGTTGATGCTGTTAGATGACAAGCACTATAGTCAAAAAACGTTATAAAACTGTATAAGAGGCATACTGAATACTATATTTGATAGTGTTCTATCCAAGACAAACGCAGGCACATAAAACGTGTAAAACTATAAATAGACAGTATTACCTAGGCGATAGATAATAGGGATGTCATTTGAGAATTAAAGAGAGGTCAACCATTATCATTTTGCAGGACAACAATGAACAGAGCGTTTCCTAAGTAAGTACTTTCAGTGTTACAAACTATATTAGGTACATCTACGTATACCTGCCAAAAAGTTTATTCAAATCCACTAGGGTTGTTCCGAGTATGTAAGCGATAATTCTCACACACATGTGATCGATAGTTAAAATGAATATGTTATATGGTGTTATGTCTCAAACTGCAGTAATCATACATCAAACACAGTGTCTCCGTTGGATTCCCAGTAGACGTGAAAACCTACTACTGGCGGTCTGAGTTCAAGGAATTGATGTATATAGAAAGGCTGATTCTTCAATCACATACATTATCTAAGCAGTTGATCTGTATCAAGACATGGGTTTGTATCGAAAAAAATATATATTACCCAGTAAGCGATCCGAAGAAATTGTGGATATGTGGCATGCAACCTGTCGATAATGATGTCCTTGTGTAAAATAATTGTAACATTAACAAACATACATTGGGGGGGGGGGGGGGGGAAATTGTGTTAGAGAGGGCGGGGGGGGGGGGGTGTTGTTCCATGTATGTTTAAAAACTAGACACCCATACAAAACATGCAGTTTACAGTTACAGGAGTAAGCCAAATTCGCAACACATCAAATTGAACTCGGAATCCCTGCTAAAATGTAAATAAGTACTTTTTTTGAATAGTGAATTGCATATACCATGCACAGCATCATTGTGTCTAAGTTCACAGTGTTTTCACTATCAGGTATTCAGTCCCCTGCATTAGCTTCATGTAAGCTTATTGAATATAGTTGTTCATAATATGCAGGATAGGCTATCAAAGTATTCAACACGTATCTCTGTACATGTGAAATTATTTCAAAAACAGTCTCCGCGTTTATGGTCTAAACCAAATGATTTGTATCAATTACCGTATAAACTTTTTTTTTTTAAACAGGATGTGAGAGCACACATATTCAAAAAGTAAAATGTTGCTTCAGAGAAAGGGTAGCAAATGGGCAACTCTAAATTGTAACATAATAAGGACTTTAGAAATGTAAGACCGCATGCACACATTTGAATTGTTCCATACAGGCGTTATTCTGATCATTACCAAATTATCGCTTGCAGACTCACCAGAATTTCATATTATTCTTCTTGTTATAAAGGCACGTAAGTACGTACATGAAAAAAAAAGTAGCAAATGTAAATTTAATAACAGTTACAAACTAGCAAACAGTAATGTCAAGAGAAAAAAACAACTCTGGTCATTTCACACACGTATTGTAATCACCGAAAGGAATGTCATTTTAATAATGGGCTTGCTGACTTAAGGCTAGGGTGACCATACGTCCGGTTTTTTAAGGGTCAATCCTGGGCTTACTCTCACCCCCCCCCCCCCCCTTTCCACATTTGTATGCGCTACCCGGGTGTCCCCTCGTTAATCCTTACAAAACGTCAATTCACACGTTTAAAATAATTTAGAAATAAGCTGGAAATTAGAACACGCCCTTATAATTATATGGGTACGCCTTTTCTAATGTAACTGTTTGCATTTATGTTGTTAAAGTATTTTGTTCGCAAGAATGCCTGTCCCCTAAATGCAGTATACATCGAATATAATAGGTTCCTATCCTTCTGAACGTTTGAGAATGCTGACAAAAAAACCGAAACGAATTTGGTGGAAAAAAGAAAGGGGGGGGGGAAATTTAAACTGAATTGGTTGGGATGTTCCGTTTTTTAAAGTATTATGCTCACTCGACTTAGGACAAATGGTCAAAAAAAAAAAAAAACATGTAGACAGAGACCACATGCTAACTTCGACGATCTTTTCTGTGCTGATGATAGCTGAGTGTCATAAATTTCAATAGATCACATGGATTAATGATGGCACCATTCCTGTCAGTGCTGGACCAGTCGTGATCTTCTCTGCGATATGTATCTCGCCTTGCATTCATGCATCATTCCTATCAGTGCCGGACGAGTGGTGGCAACCGCTTTGTCTGCCAGATAAATTAGACGCTGCCAGTGTCGGTTCATTAATTGTTTGCTGTTATATTCTTCAATCGCCGTCACTAACTGCATTAATTTATGACTTTTAGCATTCTTTGATGTTATTATGTAGTCTATACATACATTCTTGCTACCGTTCAGCTAGCCTAATTAATCAGATTGTCCTTATTTCTATTATGTCAGTATTGATGTACAATGACTAGAGATGCAAATTCCGTTACGTTTTGGCAATGGCAATATGTTTATATCATGTGGAAATCAGAATATGGCCATACATCATATTTTTGCTAGACAAAGACTTTGAGGACGTTTTTGTTTTTTAATTGGTTACTGCATTGAGGTTCTGTTCATTGTATTTTTTTTGTTCCAAATCGTGTGTGTTCAGTGTGATGTTTGCATGTTCTGCGTTGTGGGTATTTGTGTACGTATCATTACAAATGTTGCCGTTTGTTTGCTTTGTGTGTGTTTTGCAAGATCGTACTTTCATTACATACGTATAAATTATACATAGCATAATAAATATAATAGTCTTAACAGTTACTTACTGTATATATGTTGAAATTGAATGTATTAATGAATGCCACATACTAAAATGAAATGAAATAAAATGAGAGTGCTTTTACTCAACTTCTTGTGATGTAAATCATCTCAATAATTATTACTATATAAGACTCCGAAGACATTTGTCTATTCTAAAAACTGCTTTCATGAGGTACATCTGTGTGTACCTGCAACAAATTTTTAAGAATAAAGGTATATCAATTAACCCGTGACTATGATGTAACAGTCTTCCAAGTGTTCTCGGAAGTTGCAATGATTTTGTTTTAAGGTGTAATTAATCGCATCAAAATAAGTATGGGTCATAAAAAAAACGGTTACCTGCATATCATACCTATTTACACATTAATATCGACTGTTTGATGTCGAGTAATCCATGGATGCCGAATACCCGTTTCATTTGCCTTCTTAACTTGACTTCACAATTCATCAATATCAACACATATGTAATATTGTTTCCCTTGTTGGTGATTTTCTTGTATCTGTGTCTTGTGCTTGTATCGCCTGATGTTAATTATTACACTACATTTGTACCATTTTCTAGTTCATCATTATGTATGTGTGTGCAGGCATTATGTTGCAATGTCAAAGAATGAATCACTTACGGATGAGTAGCTCTTAGTCAGTGTCAGCACATATGTTTACTGGCACGAGTTTAATTAGTCACAAACGATATCTTCCACAATGTGTATCACTGTTTAACCATTATGACGATTGCGCTGATATACAATAATAGACATGTACTGCAGTTTAGGACAGGAACAAGACGGATGTGGTTGCTATCTTATCCTCTTTACTAATTTCTTTAGTGCACTTTTGCGGGTATACATCAATGTTAGTAAATGTGTCATCACATACATTTTTAGTTGTCTCATACCTACAAATAAAACTCCCAATATTTCATGGAAAGAATCAACACTTAAAAAAAAAAAAAAAAATTCAGCAAGTAAAACTTTCTACTGAATAAAAGACGACCTGAAGGGACGGCATAGAGGACAGTTAACTATGGAATTATAGCATAATACCAAATACCGAGATATGTAGAGAGACATGAGTGTCAACGTAGCCTGGCAGGGCACATGATGCACGAATGCTAGAGTTGATGCACTATAAAGTACGTCTAAGTGTGTGTTGGAAAGTGTCTGACCTGTTATAAGAGGTTGGCATTGACTTATGTCATTCTTAAGGTGGGTCAAACTGTGTACATGTTGAATATTCCTCGACGAGAGAATGACAATCCAATAAAAGAAAACAATATTCGATATTTGTTTTTTCCAGTCAGTTATTATCGACATAATTTTTGTCTTTGTCTAGTTCATTTTTAATTATTTAATTTTAAATATCGGATATGGGGAACTGTATGAGGTCTCTATATATTCTGGGGAAAGGGGGGGGGGGGGGGGGAAGGTTCTCTGATGCTCAAGGTTGTTTGGAGGGGTGGGGGGGGGGGGGGGGGGTTGTCTGATGTTCAAGAATGTCTCATTTCCATACCCGCCTTGTGAGGATTTGAATGCAAGAAATTCTGGTTGGCAGGTACTTAGCCGCTACACTACTGCGGCTCTCGCAAAACATCCAGGTAATTGAGAGATCACATTAATCGACTCAGTGAATCAAATACAAATAAGAACGAATATAAATACTGCTGCAACAGAAGGAAGCAACATTGTCCATGACTGCTATTGAAAAAAAAAAGAAAAGAAAAACAACTTACAGGGTGTACCGTGTCATTAACCATTATGATAGTTCACATTTCTTCTTGTCAGAAACTATGTAAGTTCTCCCAAGCTGATTTAAGAACCTGCAATTATTTCATTGTGTAACAATACCAGTATGGCAATTTCTCGATCGTTCATAATCATCATCAAGTACATTGCCGACAGCTGTGGGACATCGTGCCTCTCCACAATCTGCGATCTTTAACAGCACGCAGCGGCTAGACACTCGCATACGGATTGGAAGCTCCTGGGTTCAGGAATAGTATGTGAATTGTAAAATCAATGAACAGCTTATCGGCATTGATAGCACTATAGTCAGAAAACGTTATAAAACTGTATGCGAGGCGTACTGTATAATAGATTTGATTGTATGTTCTATCCAAGACAGACGCAGGCACGCACATAAAACGTGCACCAATTTATATAGACAGTATTACAAAGGTGCTAGATAATGTGAATGTCATTTGGTAATAAAAGAGTGGTCAACCATTTTCATTTTCCTGGACAACAATGAACGAAATGTTTCCTAATAAGGTACTCTCGTTGTTACAAATTGTATTAGGTACATCTTCGTATACCTGCCAAAAATGTATTCAAACTTATATTTAGACATAATGTAAACGTAAACGATAATTCTCACACACACGTGATCGATAGTTGAAATGAATATGTTTCATAATTGTATGTATCAAACTGCAGTAAGCGTATATCAAACACAGTGTCTTAGTTGGATTCTCAGTAGACGTGATAACCTGCTGCTGGCGGTCTGACTTCAAGGAATCAATGCACACACAAAATGGCTCATTATCCAAAAAACATACATTATGTAAGCATTTGATCTGTATCAAGACATAGATTTGTATCGTTTCCCTTTTTGGCGTCCGTACTGTCTCCACTGAATGTGCTTACATCCCCTGATGACCACCAACAACAACTAGCAACATCTTGTGTATGTGTCATGTATTCGTGTATTTTATCGCAATATGCAGGTCATTTCCTTGCGCTCAGTCCTATTAAAAAAATTTTGTTATGAAGTCTCACGTATAATCACGTGGTCAGCACGATGTCCCGATGACACAGATATCGACAGAAAGCTTTGGTCATGTGTTATAACTAAGGGATAGAACAATAAAAACAATGGCAAGACAGACGTAAATAATGTTATAATATAAAACAAAATGGATGATGCATTAACACTGTAACACAGCATGATAGCGTACCGGGCAAGCAAACCTTGCTTAGTTCTCATACTGATCATCTGTTAACCGACAACGTCTAGCGACAAAAAACAGACTGTAAACACACAAAAAAAGAAGCGGCACGGATTATTAAACTTAAAGTATAAGGTAAAACAATGTACTTAATTAATTAATAAATTAATAGATATGTTACGTAGTCACAATCGACTGCCAATTAGAAATTACAATGTTTGCTAAGTCCTCCGATCCAACACCCGATCCAAGGTGCCTCTGCTAATTCTTCAAATGAGAAGTTGGGTTTAGTGTCTCATATCTCACGTGCGAAAACGGCACAGATGTGCATCACTAAGTTTCACTCCAAAGTCACGCCATCGTGTTATCGTCAACGATTCATCATTATTCCCCAAGCTAGTCCGTAATTGTGTATATGATATTAACTTGGCCCATCTTGTTTCCCGTTTGTATTGGTACATCGCTTGCCAGCTGGCCGGCACTTGACTCCAGCATGGCCAGGTACCATGTTCTAGATACCGGAGATTAACTGCCCCTTTCCACATCTGCCCATTCAGAGCGTCAATTGTTTTGTTGCAATTTTGTGAAGCAATTTCACGGAGTCTGAAATGATGACCACATGTGTGGCCGCTTGTTATGCTGCCTATGAGAGTGCTCTGGAACAGCATTTATCTCCACGACCATGCATGACGTAGCAGTCTCGTAAGCGCCACTATCCGGTTTTTCCCCCCTTCTTTTGTGCTGTGTATCCCAGTGCTGACCTTGACCCGATCTTGACGGACCCATCTGTGTACATGGTGACATCTTAAGGGCGTGAATGTTGATGAGTCAGTGCCCTTATTTCGATGTTTATGGTTGCAGGTGTCTGATACCGGCATTGCCTTCCTACTATTTTGACAACGTTAGATAAGTCAAGCCTGTCTTCTGGTGTCTCCGTCCATCCTTTTTCATGACTGACCTTGTCTATGTCACAGACTTGCTGGATAAGATTTTCAGCCTCGTCCATCCAGAAGCCTTTTCTTTCATTGACAGTTATGAAGTGGGTGGCTGATGCCATGTACGCCTTAGAATTTGCCACATTCTGTCTGGTGGCCATCTTTGGTATCCCAGGACAGGCCTCAGGGATGGCACGAGGTGTCATTTGTACAACCGAGTATGAATGAGTCTCATGGCCTCATATTGTACGCTGATCAGTCTTTCTGTCTGGATTCTGTTGACTATGACGATGTCTAGACCGTAGTCGTTAACAACACAAGCCACTGATTTAGGAAGACAAGTTTATGCACTGACAAGCTGGTGTTCAAGTACAAACATATTATTGAGGCCATTCAGGGGTTACCCTTGTGCCCTGGTTTACTGACAATACTCACTGAATCTGCCTAATTCACACTGTCGCGTTGTTTAAATTTCATTTCTGTTTCTTCCTTGTTGGTACACGACATTTTTCTGCATCGACCTACTAAATGTGCACTGGTGACTACTGATACGTACATACTGAAGAGAACAGATGACAATGCTGACACCAGACGTCGGACCTCGAGGCGCGCTTCTTTGACTCGAGTGTGACCCAAGTTAAGGATTTGCAACTCGACTTGGGGATTGTCAATCGACTCGCGACTCGACTTGTGACTTGTAGCTTCTACGGATTGGTGCGACTCGTTCTCGCGGCCGGCCACTGTGAGCTTTTGGTGATCAGTGCCCTAATTTAAAATGTCTTTACATAAAACGAGACATAATAAATTATGTTTCGAGTTCCCAAGTTTTCTAATTAGACTGTCAGTTTAATCCACAAGCACCGCCCCATGCACGACTTGCAGATATATTGACACCTGAAGTGACTTAACTTAGGACACGAGATGGAAACATTCATTACGATCTGATACTTGACATTGCTGCAGTGACTTCTGATGAGTCCCAACTCAACAAATTAGTCCAACCTCTAGTGATCGCTGGGGCACGCCCATTGAGAGATATGGATGTCCACGCAAGTCTAAGGCGACTGTGGCAGATTCTATTCCTACTGGAAGGGCTAATAAGTTTCATAAGGAAATACAGGAACACTGGAAGCGTCTATCTCTACCCGGTCGGTGCCCACCAAGTGTAGGTGCTAAAATACCACTTGAGTTTCATGTTTGGATCAAGGATCTGGCCACGATTTTTATGTTAGTTTCTCCACCGTCTTGAGCCGCCGTGATGTAGCGATTAGGCGTTCGCCTGCTGATTGGAAGATCTTGGGTTCAGTTGCTCACTCCTTAGAAGTAAAGGTGACCGGCCTGACCACGTGATTTATCGAGTGACGACTGGTCTATAAGATAAAGATCTAGCCCTATATGTCCAATGCATCTGAAGGCATAGGAAAGGGACCTGTAATTGTACTTTACTTTCCCCATTGTGTTGCAGAGTGAAATGATTCAGTAGTTATTTATGTTTGCATGATCTTTCCCAGGCTTTGAACCGGTGCTGATATAGCTATGAAGCCAGCATCAGGGACAATCCCGCTTTTTATGTTCTGATAAAATGCCCTAGATAGTTTTCTTGTGCCTGTCCTCTCGAGTCTTTTTAAGTCGCTGTCTGTTGCGTCATCAGGACCTAGAGATGTGGCTGGACAGGTCTTTAATGTAGCTCTGATGTTTGCAGCAGTGATGTATATTGTGCCAGCTTGTCCGCTCATCTCAGCCATGTGCATCTCATGTACTGTTTCATCTGCTTTCTCTCATCTAAGTCTGTCGTTTTGGCTGCAGAAGACATCTATACATGCGTACATAGCCTTTATCTTCTCAGATGTTAGGATCGCCTCACTGTCTACCTTAAGTTCAGGCATATTACGCAATTGTGTGCCGGCGTTTATACACGGCTCAGTTGCCATAAGGTTTTAAGACATTTTTTTTTCACTATTTCATTGCAAAACATCTCAAACGTTGAGTGCTTAGCCTCCCTTTCAATGTGTTCAATGCTTTCAGTGAGTCGATCTTTCGTTCATCGTGTGCTTGTGGGCATCAAATAGGCTCGAAGCGTTTCTCTGTCCCCAGACTGGCCACTGGTGTCCACGACGTGGGTTGTTAATGGGCATCTGTTTTATTCCCTGGTGTGTACCCTGTCTCGTAGACGTCCAGTTACATTAGTCTGGTGTACCCTGTAATTAAAAATGACGTTTAGTTGCTGGGACCTTGTACATGCTGTTTTCTTGACCACAATCTTGCATGGAGGGTGGTCGCTTCCATAATGTTCCACTACACTGGCAGAGAGCACTCATGCTGGGAGGAGATCAGAAGGAGATCAAGGTGACTATGTGTGTCGCCTTCACTGACGGGAATTATGATGTGTTTGCCATTATTTCAGCTGATCGACGCTGTACGTTTCAGTGCCCCCACTCAAGCTAGTTTGCTCGTTTCACAAAACACTTGCATTTCCCAGAGATAAATATCTGAAGGTACCCGGGGGAAGGCGATAATACAAGGTCCGACAATGAAGTCTTGTCTTGTCTTGTCTTGTCTTATCCACAATTGCCTCACAACGTAGTGGGGAGTCGCAGTTTTCTATCCTGGACAAGGTGTGTTGCACGTGTTGTTGTTAGTCCGTGTTGCCTCAGGATCTCTGATATATTGTCTATCCATCGTACTCTCGGTCTGCCTCTTGCCCTATGGCAGTAGTGCTGTTAGTTGTATGCTCGTAGGGGCAGTTGGTCGGTTTGCATTCGCATCAAGTGGCCAAACCAATCTATTTGTTGTTTCTTTATGTCATGGCATGGTGTGGTTCCTACAATTGCTCTAATGTTCTCGTTCGAACTCTGTCTCTCCTTGTGACATTGGCAGCCTTACGTAAGCATCTCATTTCGCACGTCGTGATCTTTTTCTCCTGTGCTCTTGTTAGGGACCAGGTTTGGCATTGGTAGCAGAGGGTTGGTATAAACATGCATTTTATCAGTTGTCGTTTTAGTTCCATAGTGATGCTTGGGTGTTTTAGCAGTGGGGAGAGTTGGTAAGTTACTGCGTTCGCCTTTTGACATCTTGCCTCAAGTTCCCTATCAATTCTTCCATCATCTGTGAAGATGCTCCCCAATTATTTAAATTGCTGCACTTGTTTGAGTCGTTCGTTGTTAACTTGAATAGTTAGTATATTAGGTGTTCTACTTATTTTCAGAATTTCTGTTTTGGTGATGCTGATCTTCATGTTATATTCGCTGCAGACTGTGTGTAGCGCATTTACGTGGATTTGAAGTTCTTTTTCGTTTTCATGTATTATGCTTTGGTCGTCTGCGAAAAGTATTTTTTCAGTTGGGGATGTACTTCTTCAGGATCGGCGTGTATGTTTTCATTATAATTATCTCTTTCAACTAACTCTGTCTCACTGCTTGGTGTAGTTAACAGTTCGCTTATCATTACATGGTTTGCTGCTGTTGTTATTCTGTCCATGTATATATTGAATAGTAGTGGTGATAGTACACAACCCTGTCTTACTCCTGTTCTTAGTATGAATTCGTCTGTCACACCAACATTTGTTCTAACTACGCTTGAGCTTGTTTGGTACAGAGATCTGATGTTGTCTAGTAGCTGACCTTGTACTCCATAGTCGTTCAATATATTCCATAGTTTGTTCCTGTCTACCCTGTCAAAGGGTTTTTCTTGGTCGATGAATGCTATATTGAGTTGTTTGTTATATTCTATTGCCTTTTCACTAAGTTGTCTTAGGGTGAAAAGGGCGTCTGTGCAACTTTTTCCTTGCCTAAATCCAAACTGAGCTTTACTCAGCTGTGTCTCTACAATATGTTTTGTTCTTGTCTCAAGTACTTTTGAATATAGCTTCCCTACGTGGCTCAATAAAGAAATTCCTCTGTATGTGTCACACTCTCTTTTGTTGCCCTTGTTTTTCCAAATTGGGACTATGATAGCTTTTTGCCAATCCTCCGGTGTTTTCCTTTCGTTGCATGCTACCGTGAATATTCTATGTAGCCATTTTGCTCCGGTTTTTCCGCGCGCTTTAATTGCCTCGTTCGTTATACCGTCTATACCTGCTGATTTATTATTTGGGCTCATCTTGATAACTCTCTCAACTTCTTGAATTAGAATGCAAGGTTCTTCTTGTTCTTCCTTATAGGTGGAGTAGTATTCTTTAGTTTGTGTATTTGTTGGATTGAGTAGCTCGTAGAAGTATTCCTTCCATCTTTCCTTCTTTCTGATAGCGTTAAATAACGGTGTTCCGTTTTTATCATTAATAATGTTGGTAGGGTTAAAACTTTCGTCCCTTATTCTCATAGAATGTACACTTTTGTAAAAGTCTCTAGGTCTTTCCCTTGACATTTTCACAAGCTGTTCGCCATATTTCTGTCATGAGTCCTCTTTTGCCACTTTGATTATTTGTTTAGTGGATTTTCTAGCACTTTTGTAGTTAGTATCGTCTTCTACTGTCTTTATTTGTAGCCATTTTTTGAACAGTTGTTTTTTTTGTCTTTATAGATTTTTTTATATCTTCATTCCACCATGGTGTTCTTTTCTTAAATCTTCGTCTCTGTTGTTGTTTCCCACATGTTGAATTCAATGTTTTTAGAATGGATTTTTTGAAAATTTTCCATTCTGTGTCTATGTTATCTGTTTGTGCTGGTAATGTTTCATACATACTAGACATCTTGGTGCACACCTCTTTCTTGATTGTATCGTCCTTTAGTTTTTTTAAGTTGCTCACGTATAGTCGTTTTTGTATGTGTTGTTTCTTATTTGGAACATACCTCAGCTGAGATAGCACAACAGGCCGGTGGTCAGTGTTCACATTGATGTTTGGATAGACTCTTGCGTCTGTCACTTTGTTTTTTTGTTTTTGTCTAACAAGTATATAGTCAATTTGCGATAGCTGATCTAGGTTATTCCATCTGTACCATGGCTGCATATGTGATTTACGATGTTTGAAGAATGTGTTTGTGATAATCAAGTTTTGTTCATAGCACAAGTTAACCAGTTCTTCGCCATTACTGTTCCTTGTTTTTGTTGTATCACTGAAATTGCCCATGCATATCTCTTGTTCTTGCTTTTTCCCTACTCTCCCGTTAAAATCCCCCATGATAACTAACTCGTCTCTTTCGTTGACTCTATTCAGTGTGTCTGACAGCTGTTCAAAGAATTCCCGTCTCTGTTCATCATTGTTGTCGTCGTTGCACAAAGCGTAGACCTGTATGTAAGTTCTAGATAGGCCGTTGTCGACAACTTGTATGCGTATTGGTCTTTCTGATATGTATTCTGTTTCATTTATATATTTAGCTTTTTCTGGGTGAATTATAACTCCGACGCCGTGAGTCGCCTTTTTATTCTTGTCTACTCCGCTGTATATTAATACGTAATTTTCATGTATTAATTTTGTACTGTGTCCTTTTCTTCTCAAGTCCGAAATCCCCAGTATTTCTATTTTGTATGTCTGCATAAATTCTACCAACTCCGTCTCCTTATCCCCTAGTCCGCTAACATTTAACGTGGCTGTTTTCGTATTCCTGCGTGACCTCTTTGTGTTTACTGTGTTTAATGGCGGGCTGGTTGTCAAGCCCTTCGTCCTTCGATCTTTGATAGACTTTTTCATACTCCTGATCGTATCTGCGGTACTTAAAAGCATGTTTATGTGAACTTTCACTACCCTATCGGTTTGCTGGACCTGTCATAGTATCATTGTAGAAAGAACTACAAACAGTATCTAATAAAAACAAACAAAAACTAAAAAGACCAGCGTAAGAGAGGTAGTGTAAGCATGATGTGTGCATAGATGTAAACACGTGTGGATACACAAGAAAGAGTGATTGTAGTGTGGGTGCATTTATGTATAGGATGGATACATAAGAAAAGATGGATGTAGGCTAATGGTAAGGGTTCACATATGGGCAGGACAGTGAGAGTACAGATGTGCGGAAGGTATAGATGAACGATTACGTGGATATAAAAATCTATATATGTATGCATGTATATGTGTGTATGTGTGTATATATATACATATATATATATATATATATATATATATATATATATATATATATATATATATGTGTGTGTGTGTGTGTGTGAACGTGCACTCCGGGAATCCATCAATTATGTGGTTGCATGGAACTATACGGTGAACGGGTGCATACATACGAGTGAAATCGCGTGAACCTAGTAATTACTGAGAATAAATGGAATAAAGTGTGTACGCCAGCAAGAACCTGATAGCAATATTACAGACATAGCGACACAAAAAAGACATAGACATATGACTATGAGTGTCCTTACGGGTGGTTGTACACGTTTTTCATGTTTGTAAGTGCATCTATGTAGGCATTGGTAGACACATATGAAAGAGAATAGATTGTACGGCATGACAATTAGATATGCTAACATGCTCTTATTGCATGAAGGCAACTATAAGACCACTATGGTCACAGGCGGAATATTTTCACATTTCGGAACTATCCAAAATCAAAAACTGTTTGCAGTACTTTTTGGCAAAGTAAAATACTCAAAATTATAAAACTGTAAATGGTGGTCCAAGGCAAGTAGTGTAGAAAAGCCCCCCCCCCCCTCCCCCATCCCCATACGAAATACGCCTGGCCAAATCAGAGGGAGATGAAACCAAGATGAAACGCCACGAAAAGGAAAGAAATACACAGCTAACAACAGGGTAGAGGACGCGCGGTCTGACTCGAAAGGAATCATTACGCCCAGAAACGGCTCAAATACTAGAATTTCAGTTACGAATGTGACGCAAATAACCCAGACCACAAATATAGGCAGAGACTGTTAGCAGCCTCGGCTAGCTAGCAGCAGTCTGAAAGTGGTGAACTTGTAATTTTTTTTTCTAAAAAGAAATCGGAATCGGAATACTGTATAAAATATTTAAATGTATGTTCTATCCAAGACAGACGCATGCACGCAAGTAAAACGTGCGCAAGTATCTATCGACAATTTTATTATAACGATTCTCCTTACGCATATCAGCTGAGATTCAAAGAGTGGTCAACCATTATCATTTTCCTCGACAACAACGAACGCATCGTTTCCTATGTAAGATGCTTTTGATGTTACAAATTATATTAGGTACATCAACGTATACCTGACAAAAATGTATTCGAAATCCAGCCAGTGATAAAATGCAGTATGTAAACGATAATTCTCACACCCATGTGATCGATAGTTCAAATAAATATGTTTTATGATGTTGTTGTGTATCAAACTGTAGAAAGCGTACATTAAACACGGTGTCTTTGTTGTATTCCCAGTAGACCTGAAAACCTACTACTAGTGGTCTGACTTCAAGGAATTGATGCATATAAAATGGATGATTCCCTAATCACATATATTGTCTAAGCAGTTGATCTGTATCAAGATATGGATTTGTATCGTTTCCCTTGTTGGCGTCTTTACCGTATCCATTGAATGTGCTTACATCCCCTGATGACCACCAAGAACAACTAGCAACATCTTTTGTATGTGTCATATATATAAGTATTAGATTTCACATTTTAACAACGGAACACTTATTGTATAGCACCTGATAGCCCCTAGCATAGTTTTCGGGTGTATCGGTCTAAGAACGCACATATCGCAAGACGGATACACACAGTTAAACAAATAAACAGACAATGTCGGACGTAGGATTAAAAAAAAAAAAAATTAAAATGATCCTTTTGTGTCTTTTTTTGGGCCAAATCGTTTACATACGTGACCAATTGTGACATAAATAGGAGTTTACAATTTTAAAACCGTGTTGATCTTACATCATCTTGATACTAATCTTTGTCTCTGAGGGGTAGGAGCGGGGAGGTTTGTGGTAGAGTTGGCATCAGACAATATAAAACAACCACACACGCTGACCAAATTGAGAGCTACAATTATATTCGGACATTGTCAACGCTCTGGCTTGACATCACTCCCGGCAGGCCCATCAGCTCCTATGAATTGCGTGTGTTCGTCATATTTGTAAATCAAGTGCTAAAATGGCTCCCTGACTTAACAAATATATTACCCAGTAATCGTTCCGTAGAAATTGTTGAATTGAGCAACCTGTCGATAATGATGTCCTTGTTTCGAAAAAAAAATGTAACGTTAACAAACATCATCATCATAATCAGGTGGCGTGGGCGATCATGTCTCTCAACAATCAGCGATCTCCTGCAGCATGTATCAGTCCGTGTGCTGACACACCTCCATGCCATGCAACAAGACTGTCAAGAATATTCTGTCGTTGTCTTCCTCTATCCCTCCTTCCACAGATCTTTCTAGTGGTCACCACATGTTCTATTTTCCTTTTTCTCATAACATGGCCGAGAAATTAAGAATGTCTCCTTATGATGTCTGTGATAAGTTGTCTTCGGGCTCTCGCCTCAATCAAAACCTCCTGGTTGCTCTTTTTGGCTGTCCAAGGTATTCTAAGCATTCTTCTGTTAAACCACATCACTGAGGCCTCAATAAATTGTTTGGCCTGCCTACTGATTGTCCAGGATTCACAGCCATATGTTAAAACTGGATGTATGTAGCAAGCAAGAATTCTTTTTCTAGCTCTTAATGACAAGAATATATTGCACAAAATGTTTTTTACTTTATAAAATGCAGTTTCTGCCTGTCCTATTCTGTTTCTTATCTCATTTATGCATCTTCCATATAATGTTATCCATGTGCTCAAATACTAAAATATATGTACTTGTCCTTAAATAACGCCATTGCCTTTTATTACACATTTAGGAATAATTCGTTTCTTTGATACCATCATTACTTCTGTTTTCCCATTATTCAAACTGAGGCCCATTCTTCGACGTTCTAACACCACAATGTCTATAATTTCCTGTAGTTCTTTCTGACTTGTTGCTATCATGACTGTGTCTCCAGCATAACGTAAATTGTTTATTTTGTGCCCACCAACCACAATTCCGGGCATATCAATTAAAGATCTCAATATATATTCACTGTATATTGAAAACAAATCAGTTGACAGAACACATCCCTGTCGTACACCCCTCTTTATGCTTTGAAATGTACCTAAAGAGTTGTTAATTCTTATAGCTGCTGTTTGCTGCCAATACGTATTCTTTACTATTCGTAGATCTTTCCCATCAATGTTTAGTTTTTCTAACAGTTTGATTACTTCTTCATGCTTCACACAGTCAAATGCTTTTGTGTAGTCTATGAAGCATAAGTACAAATCAGTCTTTACTTCTATAGCTCTTTCTGACAATGTACTTAGGATGTATATGGCATTATTTGTACCTTTTCCTTCTACAAACGCACATTGTTCATCGCTGATTTCTGGTTTAATTTTGATTTTGATTTTTCTCATAATTATTCTCCGTAAAATCTTAGTCATGTGACTCCTAAGACTTATTGGTCTATTTTACAGAATAAAAATACTATCAACAAATACACGGCTCTAATCATCATGTAGCAGGTCCTTTACAGAACGTCGCTCTCATCACTGTCTGCCTGAAAGAAACTCGGTCTCTTTCCAGCTCTCCCACCTCATGTACTTTCATACTCAAGGAGTCACTTATATCCTATGGCCATCTTCATGTTGGTCGGCTCCTGCCCCTCCTTCTTGGTAAAATGCCTTCTGCTATTATTTTTTTCCACTCCGCCATGGCGCTTGATATTACAAAAATGTGTCAGCTTCCGAGACAGGATGCTGTTTATAAGCCAATTTTTCCTTGATGACTCTAATAAGATGACATTTAGTCGACCAGAGATGCGTGGGACAGTAAGCAATAAATGAAGCTAGTGCTTATTATGTGAACGTCCACAGTGAATATGATGAGCTTAAAATTATAAATGAAACCATACATTATTGGCATAGGTAAACAGAAACAAAATAAAGCTGGTTTCCTTCTGGAGTTCATTGACACGGCTGTCTTTTCTTCTTGTAGGTAGAGGTTGTATGGACGCAAACACTATCTTTATACTAGTGTTTAAATATTCACTAGGGCTGTTTAAACAACTTTCTGGACACCAGGGAAAACCAGCCTGCAGGTGTCCCTGAGACAGCCACTCCCATAAATGAAATGTGAATTGACGAACCGGTTAAAAATATGTATATTTTATTAACACTTCAACAAAACATATGTTAAGGAATAAACATAAATAAGATGGCACAGTATGGAGTTACTAAGAACTACTTATTATAACAGTAATTAGCCGAAATTCCATTTAACATATCTGCGTTATACAGTCACCTTCCGAATGCAATTTCCCATGCAGGTAATTCTCCAGCTCAAAGATGCTGCCCTGTTGTACTAAGACGCACATGTAAGAAAAAATAGGTTTTAATTTAATAATTTCTGAAAGTTTCGCCTGATCAGGACAAACAGAGAGCACCCAGACATGTTCAGAAGGATACGGTCTCACATCTTGTTAGGGACTGTGAGTCACATCTCTTAACACAACAAACCATTTAACAAAAAATGCAAAAAAATCCAGACCATAATTATAACTGAAGCTGTCTTAAGCTGGTTGAATGTGATAACATTTAAAAGTATTGTTTATCCAATTAAAACAAAGAAAAAAATAGTAGTGCTTAAAAAACAAAAACAAAGTAGAACCATGAAAATGTTTAATTGAACTTTGAGTAATTTTAGAGACCCATTGAGCGTGGTTGGGGTTTGGGGTAAAAATGTGGGAGTGACTGCAGTCAAGCTAATACCAAGGAATTTCAGTGAAATGTGTCTAAAAAGCCTGATGAAACGGGGAAGTAGAAAACGTGCACAAAGCAAGACAAGACAACGTTTCGGCCGGTGGCCTTTCTCTAACAAGTAATGAACAACACAACGGTAACAGAGAAGCGAGAAACAAATAGCCAGTCTTTGTTACCGTTGTGTAGTTCAATAGTTGTTAGAGAAAGACCACCGGCCGAAACGTTGTTTTGTGCACATTTTTCTGCTTCCCTGTTTAATTAAGCTTTTTAGTCACATTTCCCTAGATGTCCTTGGGATTTGAAGGAATGGACCCACTGCTTTGAACAAGCATGTCGTAAAAGGCAACACGTTGCGTTTTTCTTTCGTAGTGGAGTATTACTGATTGTGAGGGTAGGAACACACAGTCTGCGTACCAGTATTCTATATATCTGTAAAACAGACGTGCAGATAAAACTGAAAAACTAAAATATTTTACAAGACAGTGACGGACCCTTAAACTAAAACTTTTACGATTCTAGACATTTCTGTTGAAGAATTCACATTACAAAGACAAACAATATTGCTAAAGGTTATTGCATGACATAACATGTGTCATTGAATATCATAATGTGAGTTCTTCTTCTTAAAGTCACACGGTATGGCGTTGGTGGTCATGAGTATTTACATCCTTCTGTCTGGTGAACTTTCAATCAACTCTGACACGGAATGACATTGACCCTTCTGCCGTGACGTCAGACTGTCCAGTATCTTCTCTTTCGGTCCCCTTCTGCCTCTCTTTCCCTCCAGCATTCCCACTGTCATGATAAACGTAGATTGTCTCTTTGTAATGTTGACAAGCAGTTCTCTTTACGAGATAGTTTACTTTAAGATATCTTCATTACTCTGTTTATGTGTCCATGCTAGTCTAATGATTCGTCTATTAGGTATTATTATTGCAGTTTCGCAAATGTGAGTAGGTAATACGTAAATATGTACTCAACAGGCACTTATCTATATAGAATCATATTAGGCATTTCAACATGCAGATTGCCTAACACGAATTAATAATTATAAGTGACGCAAATCCATGCGCTTTATACAGTAACACATAGACTAACACAGTTACTTGGACATGGATCGTTGGTACCACAGTAGAGAACATCAGTCTCTCGTTCATGTCGTGACACTGACGTGGGACCTGTCTACATCTAATGTGTTATCATTGCAGGTGATTATACTACCTCAGCATGCTTAACACAGAAAAAGTTATCACCAGCTTTCAGTTAACCAAGGGTTATAACACAGACACACACGTAATTTATGTTCGAGACGCATAAACGTAGGACTTACTAAATCACTAAACATTTAACAATAATTGCATTTATTGTTTCTTATACTGAAATCTCGTTGAGCATAAACATAAGTATCTTGATTGCATGCATCTGCTTTTGTTATGTTCATTACATCTAAATACAAATATATAATAAAATCCACACAGCATTGGCATTTACATGACAAACACATGGGAAATAAGAGCTGACAGTGAGTTCATGTATGATGTCTAGACTGTTCCCAAAGCGTTGAAAATTTCTCAAAATAAATGAAGTATCATTTGCAAAGAATCAGTTAGTGATTTTGACTACACATATCCGCAATCACCCTTTCTCCATTTAACAGAGACTTGGACAAGACTAGTATGGTTGTGTTGTAAAATTAACACTGCCTGGTTAAAAAAAAAAAAATCTTTAATTTTCTCTCATAAACGGGCAGATATTAGTCAAACGATGTTTCTGACTAATATTAAACAGTTCTATAGTGTTAATTGTTTCTCTCTTTGGCTCGACATTGTTGTTTTTTTTTATTTTTTATTATGGTCTCGCCCCTCACCCAAGCATGTTTCAGAGCTGAAATATGTGCGCTGAAATACTCAGTAAATTACACCTACATGTAACAGGGACGTAAGATGTTACTAATCTGTGATGGTGGTCATCAGGATATAAACACATTCTATGGACCCAGGAACTTGGGAAACGATACAATCTATGTCTGAAAATGATCAGTGGTGAAGATACTGAATGTGACAAAGTGTTCACTACTTCCTGCAGCAATTGTTGGTGTAAATAAACTTTTTTTTTTTTTTTCAGACTCGTTATCATTACATCGATTACAGTCTCAGAATAACAGTGATTTGTACATGACTTGTGTTGAGCTGAACTCTAATTTTTCGACCTGTAATGTGTTTCTGTTCTAACATGTGTTGTGCATCGCCATTTATTTCTCTGTTTTGTTTGTCGTAAAGACAAACACATTGAACTGCAAAAACATTAGGGCTAGTTAAACCCTGAATTAGAAGGAAGACAGTTTGCATTGCATAGAGATCTAAAATACTTTTTAAAACATATATAAGAATAGTAATACTAAATTAAGATCAACAATAATAATGAACACGAATCTTGAGAGAAGATCACAATTCCAACGACCGGGTGACAAGACGGCCATAGCAAACAGTGGCTTCATTAAAGCAACATCTATTGCTCAAAGATGTGTTCCAGTACACGTGAATTTGAACTCAGATTCGTCCACTCTACAGAACGTGTGCTACATCAAGCAGGTTACAATTGTAAAGTACATTTATTGTGTACTTGCCAAAAATAATATTACTGACGAGTCGCAGAAATCCCTTCGCGACAATATCATTTTGTTGTTACCGTTTGTATACATGTGAAACATAATTCTTTCATATATTATCTATAAAGTAACAAAGTAAGAAGAAACTCCACAGGGGAGCATGTACAGCAGGAGTCTACCAATCATCAGTAGAAGTAATCTCTCGTCGACAAATGTTTCGGCCCACGAGTTCCTAGACATTTTAAGAAAGTGGGCCCACCTGACAATCCCACACGTGCTCCATCCCTTTCTCAAGTAATAATCGAAGAGCTGATATGCTATCTGTACCAGGTGCAGGATGATTAAAAGTCCGTCTCTTTTTCCTCTTTAACGCTGAAGATCTCCCAGAACCTCTACACACTCCCCGTTGAACTTTTCACTGTTTGGATTCCTTATCTATCCTATTGCAAATCGTTCGCACTGCTCAGTTGATTCCATAGAGCCTTTAGCACATCTGCTTTATCATATTGTAGCTAGACGAGGCTTAGCTTTGAGACTAAAATCAGATCAAAAGCGACTCTTGTAAATGTTTCGGTCACACAAGATCCCACATGAAGAACTGAAAAAAAGGGGGCGAGAGAAGGTGTTCACTGCTAGCAAAAATGAAAAATATTTAAAATGGTTTGGACATGTTTGTAGATTGCTTCGTGACACTTTGGAAAGAACGGCTCTCTGATGGGCTGCAGCCGAAGGATGGAGACGTGGAAAAACGAAGAACAACCGGAAAAAGAAAGTAGAGTAGACGGGACAAGAAACAATGTCGGTTGGCACGTTGTGCCCTGGTTTACAGCTATGCTGCGGATTATTTATCTTTCGACCAAATATAACAGATTTCCGCAAACCCCAGATTTAGTCACCCTTAACGGCGTGCTTCAGTAGGCTAGTGGATCCATTATGTTTAAAAAATTCCATCTTTGTCAGCTGAAAATTAGGCTTTTCTACACTGTGTTTTCTCCGGCGACAAGCATATCAACTTTACATATCAGAAATACCCGACCAGTACAAAACCAAGTCGATAAACATATTACTTACATTAAAAGGTACATCGCTTTGTACCTGCCAAACAATTAAAATTTTCACCAACTAAAGTTGGTAATTAAGTCTTGTAATGTTAATGTATTATCCGTTTCATTCAACAGTTGCAGGGATTGTGCTAAGAAGCATAATCTTGAATAAACAAAACGAATTCCTACCATTCTTATTGCACTGGCATTTTCCATATTTAATCTATGTGCAATAATGCGATACACTTTACTTGCAGGGTAATAACGCATACAATTTATCAATACCGCTTACAGTTAGATTTTTAAAATATATTTGTTTTATGCTACTGTATTGACTTTATGATTTCCCTTTTGACCTAAATAGTTTTTGTATTGATTGTCCTTTATTAGTATAAATCGGGATATTCCAGCGAATGCGTGCATTGAACAGAAAAAGCATCCACCTCAGACTGTACTGCACCAGCAGAAGTTTTGCATGTAGCATCCACCTCCAACTGTACTGCACCAGCAGAAGATTTGTATGCAGCATCCACCTCCAACTGTACTGCACCAGCAGAAGATTTGTATGCAGCATCCACCTCCAACTGTACTGCACCAGCAGAAGATTTGTATGCAGCATCCACCTCCAACTGTACTGCACCAGCAGAAGATTTGTATGCAGTATGAATGCACTTTTAGGTTTAAAATTCCAAGTGACTAGTTGTGCTGATAGAAAGAACAGTTTTCATTTCAGAGAAGACATTGCATCATGTAAGGGCATGAAGATAAAGATCTAGTATTCCTATAAATGTCAGAAATGTTGGATTGCATGCCATAATGTTTGGTGACGTCGTCACGTGTAATAATTATTTTAAGAAAACAACAACATTGTTTTCAGTCTCAACCCTCTTCCGCGAAATGGGTAGAAAAGAGGGAAAATGGGGATCGGGGTGGGGAGGGGGGTGTTTGCTGGTGCTAAGCAGTTGAGATGTATACTCAATATCACTTGTCTATGATCTCGACTGGGCTCCAGGAGGTCGTGTCTATGATTACTGCCGGGCTCCAAGAGGTCGTGTCTATGATCACAGCCGGGCTCAAAGAGGTCGTGCCTATGATCACGGCCGTGCTCCAAGAGGTCGTGTCTATAGTCACGGCTTGGTTCCAGGAGGTCGTGTCTACAATCACAGCCGGGCTCCAAGAGGTCGTGTCTATAATCATGGATTGGTTCTTGGATGTCGTGTCTATAATCACGGCTGGGTTCCAGGAGGCCGTGTCTATGATCACAGCCGGGCTACATGAGGACATGTCTATAATCACGGTCGAGTCCAGGAGGTCGTGTCTATGATCTTTGAAATCACTTGCCAGAGGTAACACAGAAAACTAATATTAGAAAATCAAAAAATGCTAACAATATGACATGCGATCGACGTTCAACCACACAAGCACAGCACATTTTATGACACAAAGTGCCACCATTAGGATAAGAGTTCCCCTATGCACAAGTTCCAGAATTCCAGTTCAAATGTTAGGTGATATTAGGAGATGATGCAGACAATATCATGCAACTCGATAGCAACTGACCAGACCATTATACATTTACAGGCTGACATTTTTGATTAATTCAAAAATACATTTTATGGCAGGTAAATATATATTTACCCTTACAACAACAACAACAAACAAACAACAATAACAACAACAACAAATGTAAACTGTCACTGTATTATGCTATTTGTCCGAAACTTGCTATATCTTTGAAATAAAACTCAAAAGATCACATACACCATGGGTGTATCTAGACAGTCGACGTTTACACTTGTCTGGGTAGTTATCGCTGTCTGGATATTTTTTTTTTTTTTTTGGTTCATGCACTATGTTGGGAAATGAACGGACAGATAGAGTGGCTGGTGCTGCACCACTGTTTGGTGACGTGAGTTGACAGCTGCGAAATCAAAGCATTAGGAACATTCCAATAGACAATGTGTCTTTTTCAGCCTCCATTGGGGAATGTTGTAACTACCCATGACCTCTAAACTGATGCTTGCCATTGTGAACAGAGTATGCCTTTTATCACAGTTCGCAGCACGTTTTGTGAGTCTGTTACGAACACAATATTATGCGACTGATTCTTATTTTAGTGCAAAGCTTCTGTGACTGCCTCCACCTCCAGTCTCAAATTAAATATTGTGTCATATTAGCATGAAGTCAACTGGTGATCTAAGGACAGGAAATGTTACCGGACAATGATGATTACTTTAAACATCCTATTTAATCATAGGTAATTTAATCTTGCAAATAATTTAAAAGCGTTTGTATGTGTGAACGAGAGAGTACTGTAGGAGTGTGTATGGGTATGGATTCTCAGTTTTGTGAAAGCATACACCTGGTTGCGTGCAGATATACACGCCGAGAATCCAAACGTATCTAATCATCTTCATCCACAAACCGCTACCATCATGATCATGACATGTGAGACATATTACAGACTTGTCTTAAGGCAAATAGAGTTGACAAATGGGTTGATGCTGACAAGACTAGACCTTCTATCCACTTCCTCATAATGGTGAGGGCTGGTGACATGGGACAGATACTCCCGACCTCAGTGCTGACCTGTCATGTTGGATTCCACGAAGGAGAACGACGACCCCATAGACGTGAATGCAATCAAGCAATATGGAATTGCCCCTTACACTCTTTACCTCCCCACCCACTTTCCCCTCCCCTTCCCTACAACAAAGTTCTCGCTGCACCACGAGCTCAACCAGTAACACCCCGAACCCACCCACCACCTCCTGCAGTGACTCTTCTCACAGAGCACACGAGTCAAAGGGAACGTCAGGTATAAATGCATTGCAGTTCTCCGCCCCAAAACCACAATGATCTTCACTAACGAGCACTCGAGTTTCGTATATGAAAGATCCAGCCGCTTCGAGCCTGATCAGTTTACGACAAAGAGCACTTGAGTTCGGTTATCTGAGAGTCTGCTACTCATGTACACCAGAGCCCATCCACCAACCCAATCCCCCATAACCAGACTTCAGTATGACATATGACGGCTGGAATCATTTGGAGACTTCGCCTATCTTTTCATACACAGCAGTATGATATGCCTTACCAGCTCTTATTTCAGGAAGACAGTAATGAAACCGCTTTGGTCAAACGCGAAATTGTTTCACAAACTCGGCTCTATACAAACACAAATATTGATTTCAGATCTTTTTGGCAAGTAAAATATTCAAAATTTCAAAACTATAAATGGTGGTCCAAAAGACGTTCTATAAAGAGCTAGCTGATAAACGATATACGCTTGGCCAAATTAGGAGGAACATGGCCCAAGAGGAAAACCTTTTGATTAAACGAAACGGCGAAACGCAAAAGGACATCGCAAAGGATCGAGCGGTCGGAGTGAAAGGACGAAGGATTAAGCCAAGGAGATGGTGCAAATTTCAGGACATTCGCCATGAAAGTGGCGCAAATGAACCAGACTACGAATATAATCATTGCCGGGTAAGATGCTCTTTTCTACCATGATGTCAAACAACCCAGGTGTCTTCTATCTTGGTCTGCTTTTGTCTCTCTTATTCTCCTCTTATTGTCGCTTGTTCTCTAGTTATCTTCTTTTCACGATCTTCTTTTCAAAATAATATCCATTGGCTTCTTGCTATCACTTTTCTATAGAGACCGGGTGGATTCGAAGTAAATCGTTGGAGTCGCTGATAAAACCTCGTTGAAGGGAATCAGGTCAGCTTATGCGCACTAGGCGAAAAGCCTAAATAGCTTTCACCTGCGATTTCTAAGATGAATAGATGGCATTAAGTGGCAGGCCATGATCACAAACACTGAGGTATTTGAACAAGCAGGTATTACAACATGTTTTTCAATGTTCACTCTCAGAGGGCTCGGCTGGCTGGGTCACTCGTGGAGAATGAGGGATGCTAGAGTCCCTGAGGACATCCATTGTGGTGAATTACAGATGGTTAGAAGATGGTGAGGTAGAGATCTAAGTCGATATACAGATGTGTGCGAGCGGGACATGAATGATACATTATGTGTGGGAAGTATATATATATTATGTGTTTCTCTAAAGGGGATGGGGCAATCATGAAGGGAAAATATCTAAAGAAAAAACATTTTTGCTGATTGGCTGATAGTACTCTTGATAGTCAAACAGCCCTTGTCCAGAACCCAAGGAACAGGTCGAGTCCTGCTGCTGCACGAGACAGGAAGCAAACTTTAGGATTGACTCTCGTGAATAATATATTGTATAGCTGACTGCAGCGGCAGAATCGTTTCAAATAAACACGACTAGATCACCAACGCCTAATTATAGGATCTAGAGAATCATCGATTGAAAGCCCAGTTTATTTCCTTCAACTAATCAGTTCTCTTAACACAATATTCTGCTAATCTTTATGCAAGGCTTAAAAATGTCCAAAAGAAGGACGGAATCCGGTGGTTATGTAATTACAGAAAATCTCCCAGCCATGTGTGCTTTCATAGTCAATCCCTTTTTTCTCTCTCCTGGGTGCTGATGATTATGTGTTTTTATCAGGGCTGTACCGAATAGTGATTTTCACTATTCGGCCGAATACGAATAGTGCTACCAACTATTCGGCCGAATACGAATACAAATACTGTATCATCATCATCAGGTGCCTTGTCGACTGACGTGGGCGATTTTGCCTAGCCACAATATGTGATCTGCTGCAGCAAGTATTAGTTCGTGTGCTGACACACCTCTATGCCATGCAACAAAATTGTCAAGAATATGATCTTTCGTTGTCTTTCTTTATCTCTCCTTCCACAAATCTTTCTAGTGGTCACCACATGTTACATTTTCCCTCTTCTCATAACATGGCCTAAACATGATGACTGTCTCCTTCTGATGTCTGTGATTAGTTGTCTTCGGGCTCCCGCCATTTTCAAAACCTATTGGTTGTTTTTTTTGTTTTTTGTTCAAGTTATTTTGAGCATTGTTCTGTAAAACTACCTCTCTGAAGCCTCAAGAAATTGTTTGGCCTGCCTACCGATTGTCCAGGACTTACAACCATATGTTAAAACTGGAAAAATAGGAGAAAAATAGTAGCAAGCAAGAATGATGTTTCTAACCTTCAAGGGCAAAGATATATTGCATAAGATGTTCTTCATTTGATAAAATGCAGTTATTGCCTGTCGCCTGTGCTCTTTTCGACAGTGGTGAAGAAGGTATCTCAAGTATCTTTATGTCTTCTTTAATAATGTTACAATGTATAGCCGACTTTTCTTGATTTTCGCCCCGGCACCCCTGGCATACGCACCAAGTTTGAGAACCTTTGCTGTAATGCCTCGGTCGAGTCAGCAGGCAAGACCTTGCCAGCTGCTGTACCACGCAACCGGGTCGCAGTTTTTCCGCTACTACAAACTTAGGCAACAGCAACTATTGTGTTAATGAGAGAATTATTTCAGTCCATCACAGTGTATGCAGAAATTAGTGTAAGGTAACCACTATTCGTGTTCAGCCCGACCGCAACTATTCGGCCGAATACCGAATAGTCATTCGGTCCACTATTCTTCCCCGAAGCGAATACGAAGCGAATATTCGGTAGAGGCCTAGTTTTTATAGTTTTTATATGCCTGTGCACCCTTTCTTGGAAAATGTACCTCCTCCGACACCAGGACTTAACTTGGTCAAAATGCCTCAGCTTTCGGGATTGAATGCTGTTTATGAGCCAGTTCTCGATCTTCAGGTTATGCAGGATTCGGTAATTTTTTTTTTTTCGTGGTCCATAGTATTCTAAAAATGTTACTGTAACATTCCAGTTTAAAAGCTCCGATGTTTGAGTTCGTGTTTCCTATCTATAAGACGAGACAGTAAATATTCACGATCTCACAATTTTTACTTCTACTTGCTGGCGTGTTCTGTGCCAAAGGTTCTTCATGATGTTCAGTTCACAAGCGAGGTGGCCAAGAGGTGACAGCGACAGAACTAGTGGCATAACATCATACAATGGAAGAAGTGAATTCTAAGAGAGCTCACGATTAGCAATTGTTGAATGCTGGTTTTACTAGACAATTTTATTTTCATCAGCTACCTGTAGCTTCCTTAATTCTCAGTGCTTGTATAATTGTCAAAATAATTGAAAATAGGTTCGTTGTAGCATTTCAATTACTGAATCATGCCCCAGGCTGCTGGAACAATGACACTGTTGTCATAACGCCTCAGTCTCACCCTTCGGCCAAATTAATATAAAATCAAAATACAATAATTACACACTGAAATACCTACATGATAGATATATTTATTACATTGTAATTATAAGCGACCATATAAGTTTACGTGTAAACCAGTTTTCGTATTATAAGCACAATACTAAACAGGCCTATTGAGTTTGTGCAATAATTATGTGTTCTATGAATAGTGTAGATGTCGTTTCAAAACATTGGTAACATTTTACAGCTTTTCCCATCTCAGAAACAAGGCATGGACCTTACAGTACCGATGTTTATTGGCGTTGCAGTCAAGATCTTTTGAAAATCAGTTTTTTTTTTTTTTTTTTCAGGTACATGAAAGTGTGCCTTGTAACTGAAATAAATATTTTTTTTTGTAATTTGTTTGAGACGTTTCCCTCGCTACTCGCCTATGTTGCCACAATCTGGACATTAGGTTTTCAGTCTGAGGATTTAGAACTCAGTGGCCCGCACAGTGACTACGAACTGTGTAAGTAAAATTTTTATTCCCTACAAATTTGACTCCCTCTTAAAGTCCATGTCATGTGGCGTTTGTAGTGTCTGTCTACATCCTTCTGCCTGTTGTACTGTCAGTCACTGCTAATAGACATACTCTTGTATGCCGGTAGGTCAGATAGCCCAAGTGTCTTCTCTCTTGGTCTCCCCTGCCCCTATGATCCCTAAATTGTCATGTTGTCAATGCTAGTTACTTTCCTCTCACTATGTGACAAAACCATATCAGTTGCCTTGCAATCACTTCTCTTCGCACATATGTCATGCGCCAGTCAAACATATTTAAGAAGAAGCACGAACAGTTAGAACAACAAACATACATTATTGTGAAGGTTATAGAATATAGTCAGAATAAAATAAAGCTGTAATGCTGTATGTATTCATTGGTATTAAGTGTATATACATTCCTACCTTAATTGTTTTTAAATGCAAGAATGGCATGCTTGTATAAAATTGTTTGTAATTCTCAAAAGATACAGTGAAGTTTTAAAATCATTAATCAACAAATGGTACATTATATAGTTATATAAAACTGCAATGACTTCCATACACATAAATTAACGCTTGAGTTTATTTTCTCTTATTTACTTAATATGAAAAGACATGTTTCGCCTGTTTTTACACATTGTACCTACTGTCACATATCACTCCTGTCGCGTGCCTAATGTAAGGATTTCTCCTTCAGAACCAGCAGCACTCAGAGATAATTTTGTTGAGTCGTTTGGCTCGTATTGGTCTAAGGGATTCCCCGTGGCCAATATACGATCAACTTATCTCTGGAGTAGGGCAACTCAAGTATTGGCACTACAAAATATGTCAATATATATATATATATATATATTTCTAGGCACACTTGGCTGGACACCCCCACTACTTACTAAAGAAAGCCCCCAGGTTATGATAGTTCATTATCATAACCATGTTAACACATATAAAGAAGATACACATACATACACAACTGCGAAACACTTAAAAACGGTGAAATAGAGACACCTAAGTCAGCCATGAAAATGAATGTATATAATCAATATAAATTAGATATATAACAGTGAGACAAATTGCCAGATCTCAGGAAATCATGTCCAAATCACTAGGATCTACACAGACAGAAGGTCTTGGAGATGACATCTTCTCATCACTGGACACAGGAAGCTGTGAGGAACACAACATCATGCGAAGCATTAG
>CAJHNH020003726.1:0-59165 GCA_905116865.2 Candidula unifasciata
GGCTCTTTGCTGTCCTGTAATTCCTGAAGGAAGTGCCTTCTGGACCTGCGTGAAACAATAGCTGGCAGTGTCAGCAAGAGGCAGCCTTTACATAAATTACTTGTACACACGGACACTAGTCAGTATATGAACAATGCAAAGTGAAAATACCCAGCTTTACAATAACACAACTGCAAATGACAGAATCCTCCTTGCAGCTGGAAAGACTTCATCAGCACACACACAAAAAAAACTCACAAATTAAATTTTTAAATCTTTAAAATTCTCAACTGGAGAAAATGGGGTGAAGTGGAGGGGCTTGGGGAGGGGCTTTTGTCCGGCTTCTTATTCTTCTTTTTTTTTTTTTTTAGTTTTTAAGTTGACGTATCGTATCGCGTATTTTGTTCTTGTGTGATGAAGAAGGCTTGCCCACCGTAAGATTCATTGTGTTCTTGTGAAGCTGCCCAGTTCCATTGTCTATGTTTGGGAATTTACTCGTTGTTTGTATACAGCTGTGTTATATGCTGGTTAACACATTCATTTTACCGTTATAAAACAGAAATTACTGCTAGCAACCAACAAATCATGTCTGTTTGTTTCAATATGCGTGCTCTGCCAGAAAGCGTTTCATTACCCGCGGCATGCTTATTGATTATGAACATTTGTCTGTGTCCAAAAACTCTAAACACGTGTCTATGTACGTTAAATATCCAACATTCTTGTCCATCTATAAAAATCTCAACATTCTTCTCTCTCAATGTAATCCTTAACATTTTCTCTGTCCCAGAAACTCTCCACATTCTTCCATATCTATGAAATTCGTCACATTCAGCACTGCTTTCAGTTTCGCAATTATTTATTGATACTCACTGTTCAACATTGGATGTTTACCTTTGTGATTACACAAGGATTATCTTGTAGTTTGCTAACACGAGCTGCATACATACATTTATGATTACACAAGGATTCTTGTAGGTTACTAACATTTGATTATACACGTATGACCACACAAGGGTTACCGCTAGGTTACTAACATTAGATTATACATTTATGACTACACGAGAATTACCTTTTGTGTTGCTTACATTAGATGCATACATTTATTGCTACACACTGATCACATTGTAATTTCCAAAAATGTGATGCTACATTTATAATTGCACAAGGAATACCACAAGGCTGCTAACATTAGATGCCTACATTTGTCGTTACATAAATATTATCTCTAGGTTGCTAACATTATATTACACATTTATGAGTACACAAGGATTAAATTACAGCTTGCTAAAATTATATGATTGCATCTCTGATTACACAAGGTTGTAAGTTGCTAAAATTATATGCACACATTTGTCATTACACGATAATCACCCTGTATGTTGACAGCAATAGCTGCAAATATTTATTATTACATAAGTTTTTTTCCCTGTAGGTTGCTAACGTGAGATGTATGCATTTGTGTGTCCACAAGGATTACACTGTAGTGTTATCAACATTAACTAACGAAATTTACAACTGCAGAAGGATTACCCTACAGGTTGCTAACATTAGATACACACATGTACGGTTTGCACACGGATTACCCTGTAGGTTGTCTGGACACCAGGATGGCTGTTTCCATTAAAGGAGCCTTGTCACATGCAAACACAGCTGTGGATGAAGTGGCGTCTCCGCGGATGTAATTTTTCAGAATTCTCCATGCTGGGCTGTTCCCTTCTGGACATACAATGGCTGCCAGGATTCCACTGTTGTATGCAGAAGTCAAGAAATCTGACCCGTCCGCAAACATCGTCTACAAAATCATTACCAGGATTACAGATTGTAGTAAATTTGAAGATTCGATAAATTTAAAAGAGATGCTGAAGCACGTAAACAATATGAACGCTTTGGCACCATGTTAAAACACATACACATGAACTGAGTCGACGCTTTCTCTATCTGAACTACTGAGTTATGTGCTTGGTGCAGCACTATGCACTGTTTATTTCTTATTGAATTATTTTCGTTTGTGCCCACAGCGGCTGTGTCGTGATGTTTAGAAAATGACTGGTAGTAGGTTTGCGTTTGGGATGGCGAAATAGTTACCTCATGCAATAATTATGTGTGTGTGTGTGCGTGTGGCCAGTCCATCGTAAATGATTGCTTCCTTCCATCAATAGCAGCTGCTACTACTAATACTACTGCTGCTATTACTAAAACATATACAAATAAAAAAAGTATATACATACTGAAACGATATTAAAGCATTCCAACAATACGTAAACATGTTACAAAATAAAGTGGGTTTTTTCCTACACCTTGAGAATTATTGGATTTATGATAAAAGCCGCCATACTCCACATTTATAATAGACTAATCGTTCGATGAGAGACATTATCACAATCACTCATATTTTAAATATCACTTGTGTAACTTACTGAACCATTCAGGGTAACACATCCTGCCAGGATGATACCAAGGTCGGTGAAGACTCTCTCTGGAGAATTGGGCAGCGTGTTGGCAATGATGTCCCCTTTCTTAAAGCCGTACTGGTGCCTCAAGCGGCTAGAGAACTTGCCTGCTAGCTGGAATACTTGCCTGCACGTGTACGATTCTCGCCGGTCGCCGTTGTAAAAAACAAACAGTTCTTGGTCTGGCAGTGACACGGACCAATGCTTGACGAGTTTGGGAATAGTGTCCAAGTTCTTACGTTCAGGTATTGCTACATTCGCTCCCATGGTGGTTCGATGTTGGAGAAATTCTTCCAAAAATATTCTGGTAATCGATGTGAAAGAAAACATTGCATGAATAAACTCTATTAAATGTTTCTGTGGTTTTATCTGTGTACATTTCTCCGATCAAGACTCGGCTACATACGGGGATAAATAATAGAGCTAATACATCTCTCGTCTACCCGTATAAAAGATATTATGTAATTGTCACATTTACATTTTACTAATAAAATATAAATCGTGCATTTTGAGAACAGTATTTAAATTATTACCTAACGTTTACACACAAATAATAAATTATTTACTTGTAAAATTTACAGTATGCTAACAGAAGATAAATTATTTACGGTAACTGTCCCACTCATATTTTATTAACATAAGACGCATTATTAAACTGCTTTATCTACTGTTCCCTAAGACTCAATGAAATATTGATTTGCCACGTCTTTAATCATGAAGAAGATATTACAGAATTACTATTCGCCGACGACCATGTACTCACAGCAAAAAGTACGTAATGCTTACAGAACCAACTAAATCAAATTAGTAACAAAGGGGAGGAATAGAATATGAAAGTAAACACTATGAAGACAGAGACAATGGTGATAGAAAGACAGAAAGACAATTTAGAAATGAAATTAAAAAACTGCATCTTAAGACAAACAGAGGAATTTAAGTATTTGGGAGCAATTTTCACATCCGACGGAAAACTGGACAGAGAAATTAGCTCGAGATGTGCCAAAGCTAATCAAGTAATCACTACGTTATCAGTGCCAATCGTGGACACTTACATTCTCAAATGAATGTACAATTGTGACAATAGAGATGATGTCACATATCACTCCTGTCGCGTGCCTAATGTAAGGATTCCTCCTTCAGAACCAACAGCACTCAGAGATAATTATGTTGAGTCGTTTGGCTCGTATTGGTCTAAGGGAATCCCCGTGGCCAATATACGCTCAACTTATCTCTGGAGTAGGGCAACTCAAGTATTGGCACTACAAAATATATCAGTATATAAATACAATATTTCTAGGCACACTTGGCTGGACACCCCCACTACTTACTAAAGAAAGCCCCCAGGTTATGATAGTTCATTATCATAACCATGTTAACACATATAATGAAGATACATACACATACAACTGCTAAACACTTAAGAAGGTGACATAGAGAAACCTAAGTCAGCCATGAAAAAAAATGCATGTATTTAGTATAATATCTGTACATAAAAAATTGAAGTGAATTCCAGCTATCAGTGAAAGAATCTCAGCACTAATGTCTAGATCCCAAGGAAACTATACAGACAGCCGGTCCTGGAGGTGACTATATGTCATCATTGGAAACAAATGAGCTGTGAGGAAAACAACAGCACATGAAGTATCAGACTTAGTTTCTATCCTTTCTGTCTATGATGCCTCCTTCAGCTCCGGATAATTCGACTGTCTTTGATTCTGGAAATTCTGCTCCACTGGATCAAATAGTCAGAGAGTACCTCACCATAGAGGACACAATACTGCACTGGTACTTAGCAAGTCTCTATCACAAAATTGGATACACATTATTGTTGAGCTCCCCCAAGCTCTAGCACTGGTAGGATGTTTGAGGTACCCTCTCCCACATGTTGGAGATGTCAGGAACCTTCACAGGTATTAGCTGGTGGGTACAGTTAGTTTAGGGTTGTTTGGTTGGTGGGTGTTGGTTGGACTGTGAAACTTCTGCCAGCTCCTCACAAAAGATACATCCTGTCAAGAAAATAACTCAACATTAGTCATCACCAAGAGGGTAACATCTTGACAGGAAAGACAGAACAAGCATCAGTCATCAACCCCCATCTGCTGACTCCCACTGCTCTCCTGTTTCATTCCTCAGATTGCCTCACCAGACCAAGAGACATAAGTCTCCTATATTTATCTGTCTGTTTAGTGCAGGAGAAGGCAAGTCAGATATACAGTGGAGATAGATAAAGTGTTCTAACACATATATCACTCTCTCTCTCCCCCTCCCTCTGCACACAGACACCAATATTTACTGCCAGTACCTGCATTCCTTAGATTTCCCAACGCTCGTCTTACCATCCACTGATCTGGGTCAACCATACTCATATACTGGACGACACAGTCCCGACCTAATTCTGGCCCCATTTGGTATGCACAACTTCTATAGTTAGTTTAAAACGTACACAATTGTAAGAGTATTAAGTTTTACCAGTATGGGTGGTTTATTGAGGGCATAAGCTATTTAGTCTGTACAGGGGAAGGTCTACGTTCGAATCCGCTTCTCTAGCGATCAAGAACGGTCGAACTAAGTGTGATCACACAGCCGATACTGATCTCTCTACAGCAGTGACTACTTCACAGACATCATTCTAGGTACTCGTAAACTATAATTAACTTACCCAAGCATATGCAAAGTCCGAGACAGTCCAGATTGCCTTGAAAAATGAAATTTATACAGGCATAGATTAACACGTCTGGACGCTTGAGACTGGCAAGAGAGAATAGCGTCCTTTAGACACTTCAGGCGTTGGTAACAAAAGAAGTCCCTTGTGTACTTGGGCAAGGAGTAAATCGGTTTCCACGAAACCTCAAATAACTCCCTTAATATATATCGAAGAGATATACATTTAAAAGTGGAGTTTAGTTAAAGTAACCAGAAAAGGTAGACATAATAATGTTGTCCAATAAAGGCCTATATATATAGATATAAGGGACTATATATTTCCGGGCAAGTCCAAGTTTGAATTCTGTGAAGATTACAGGTAAGACAGGTTATCAGCCTTACAGACCGATGCGTAATGGCTATCATTTCACGACAGATGAAATGCCTTAGAAGAGCTGCAGGAGTTTCAAGGAAAGACAGAATACGAAATCACGAAATCAGACTAATGCTAGGAATAAAGCCAGTCTTACAGGTCATCAAAGAACAATAAATGAAGTGGTTTGGACACGTAACAAAAATGCCCTGGTACCATCTGCCACAGCGAGCCACACTAAAACATTACATCGAGTACAGAGCGAGTGGAAGACCTCAGAAAATATGGAGTGATGGCATTAAGAACAACCTTACAGAAATGAACATCAGTCTTAATAGTGCTCTTGACAGAGCTCAACAACGAATGTTACATCTCCCCCGACACTTAGATGAGGTGCAAGGTGGAAGAGAAGAAGAAGAAGAAGAAGAAGAAGAAGAAGAAGAAGAAGAAGAAGAAGAAGAAGAAGAAGAAGAAGAAGAAGAAGAAGAAGAAGAAGAAGAAGAAGAAGAAGAAGAAGAAGAAGAAGAAGAAGAAGAAGAAGAAGAAGAAGAAGAAGAAGAAGAAGAAGAAGAAGAAGAAGAAGAAGAAGAAGAAAAAAAAAAGAAAAAGAAGAAGAAAAAGAAGAAGAAAAAGAAGAAGAAGAAGAAGAAAAAGAAAAAGAAGAAGAAAAAGAAGAAGAAGAAGTTCAGAGGTAGATACCCTGTGTAACTGTCACTCTGGTTGTGCTAAATTATTTAACTGTTGCATCTACAGTCTACTAACAAAAGTGACATTTGTTAACTATCCTATTTACATTTTACTAATAGAAGATAAATTATTTAGATGTCACATCTAGATTCCCTAAGAATATAAGAAATATTTATTGGCCACATCTACAGTTCAGAAGTATATACGTTGTTTAACTGTCACACTGATGACAGGATTAGCAGGAAAACTAAGCAACGGTTAGATGCAGTAACAGTTGTTCACAGATCTGACACTAGATAAAATAATTATCTGTGCCTAGAAACTCTGGACGCAGAAACTCTTTATATAACTTTATGGACTCAGACAATCTGGACACAGCTGTCTGGACTCAGACAGTCTGGATACACAGAAACTATGTCACAGCTATCTGGACTCAAGCAGTCTGGACACACAGAAACTCTGTAACAACTATCTGGACTCAAGCAGTCTGGACATACAAAAACTCTGCCACAACTATCTGGACTTAAACAATCTGGACACACAGAAACTCTGTCACAAATATCTGGACTCAAACAATCTAGAGACACGGTGATTCTCGTCACAACTATCTGGCGAGATCAAGCACTCTATTAGTAGAACTATATTCAGTGTATTGAAGGTCAGAGAATGTCCGTGTTGGTTTTTTTTTTTTTTTTTTTGATGATAATTACTCCTAAAGCTTAACACAACGAGGATGATCAACGGTTGTAAGAAGTACCTAATAAACCATTTTAACGACACAATGTTAGTTACACTGTCCAAACATAATTTGGGCAATTTATATTCACTTCTTCTTCGCGTTCACCGGCTGTAAACTCTGGGGGGGGGTTTGCTTGTGTGTCACCACTAGACTTTAATCTTGTTCCAGATTTGAGTTTTGGTGCACTTCCATTTTACAGATCTCGCTATTTGTTTACAGAATGTTGGTTCTATTCCTCTCAGGCAGATGCACTCCGACTTCGAAGGAATCAACCTAAATTGTGGACTTTAACGATATACTTGTTATACAGTGTATCCTTGTGATATACAGTGGGTGTGTGTTCTTTTTTTGTTTAACCGGGGGAGGGGGGAGCGACACCCACACAAGGTCGATTTCTATCTTAATCACAATTCGAGAAGGTGTAAACAAGGCAATAGTCTTCTTCTTCTTCTTCTTCTTCTTCTTCTTCTTCTTCTTCTTCTTCTTCTTCTTCTTCTTCTTCTTCTTTTTCTTCTTCTTCTTCTTCTATTTCTTCTACTTCTTCTTCTTTTTCTTCTTCTGCTTCAGCATTCCAAGCCGTTGATGTTCATTGCTGCAGATATCACCAGCCTCCATTCATCTCTCTGGTTGGCCTTCTCTTTCCAGTTGGTGACACCAAGTGTTTGGAGGTATGTCTGGATAGTATCTCTCCATCGTCTTCTTGGTCTGCCTCGTGGTCTACGACCATTCATCTCCCTCGAGTATACAGTTTTTACTTCTCTGTCCTCTGACATTCTTTCAATATGCCCCACCAGTTTCAATCCATTTGCTCTCATGATGCCAGTTATCAATGGTGATTTAAACAGATTATGAATTTCGTTGTTGCTTCTCACTCTCAATTCACTGCTGTTTGCATCTTTGATGGGCGGAATAATAACACAAAGCACATAAATACCTTCTATAAATAATTAGGATATACAAAAATTTACAAAAATATACAGAAAACTCAATGAACACATTATAACCGTGAAGGCTGAAGAGGCGGTATCGTGAAAACTGCTGCTACTACAGATATCTTTAGTCACAAACTATTTCAAACAGTTACTGACAGCGCTTATATAAAGTCCGTTGATAACTGCCTGGCTCTCGTCGCTGTAATTATTAGACAAAAACATTTTACACAAATGTAACAAAACATTTTTTATTCTAGTCACGCATTCTTTTTCAGTCAAACCTTGACAGTGTGTATGTATATGGGTTTGGCCAGACATGTGCTCGCATTTTGTTTTCAGTGGCCATGTCGGAGTTCCATGTTTGCAGTTCTGCAATGTCATAAGGTGCACATGTTTAAAAGTAGGTTATCAGAGAAACGCCAATATCTTCATGAAGTTGTCTATACTGTCGTACACAATTGTACGGGCAGACAACTCTAGTCTCTGTGTCGTAGAACTAAGTCAGGGATAAACAGCATAACGAATTGAAACGTAGCACCATTTACCTCTTTTTATTTTATCTTATTAGAACTTCGCATAAATTTTTTTAAAGTCAAGGTTAACTAATAGTGCAACGAACACCATGATAGTACATTGCGTTGGCTTGTATTTATATATTAGCCCGTGCCGTGTGGCGTTCGAAGTTATGTCCATCCACAACCTTCTGTCTGGTGTTCTTTCAATCAATTCTGACACAGATGATATTTCCATGCCATGATGTCAGACTGCATATATATATATATATATATATATATATATATATATATATATATATATATATATATATATATATATATATATATATATATATGGGTGTGTGTGCGCGCGCGTGTATTAAGGTTTAGGTTTAAACGACAAATCAACATCATGGCACAATGGTAGTAACCCATAAGTACGCTGTTCTACCTCTAACTCAAGCCTGAGTCCAAAGACTCTCAGCGCAGTGCACTAACCCCGTAGCACCGGCGAAGATCCTGTAATACTTTAGGTAAATTTTTAACTCCAATTTTTCCCGGACAGCGCCGTTAGGTTACTCTTTTTCCAACTGTCCAAGAGATTTTTTTTAATGTGCGCAACAATACACATCGGCGTCCCGATCTTACTACCCAGAGACCAGGGAAAATTACTAGAAGTGCACGTGAAAAAATCCCAGCCTTTCCTGGGGCTTGAACCCGGCACCTCGAGCACTCGAGGCATTAGCTATACCTCGAGATTAGGCAGCTTCCCCCCCCCCCCCCCAGCACGCGTGTGTGTGTATAGATTTGTGTGCGGATGAGTGTGTGTGTGGGGAGGGGGAGTGGTGCTACCTCTCTCCGTCTTCGATCTTAATCTATTCTAGATCCTTGGACGTATACCACACAGAACGTATACCAAACACAGGCTTTTCTGGTGTGGTTGAACGTCATCATCATCATCCTAACAGAGATAAAAGAATCACGATTACTACGTTCCCATGGGAGAAAAAAAGTCCTATTGTTATTGACATGTTTTACAGTGATGGACTAGTAAAAATTAATTCAAAAGCAGCTCACCACTAAAATGCACAATTCAAAAGCAATCGGATGAAATAAATGAACATGTAACCTCACTTTACTTTACCGATAAGAATCGAGTTTCTACTAGGATGGCGCTGAGGTCTGAAACTACCTGGCCATTCCGGCTTGTCTGGGCTTTGTTGGGGTGCTACTTCTCTGTCACGTTTTTAACATTTATCTATCTGGCAAACATTTTCTGGATTATTGAAAGAAGTTAACAAGGATAGCGTACTGTGTAGTGAATCATTTCGACTCATACACGTTCTGTCACTCGAGTCTGAATCCATATGGCCTGCAATGTCTGGTGTTGCCTGCAAATGTCTACCCCGTCGTGACATGTATATTTTTTAAAGGGGTAATAATTTAGACATATGGTGCTAAACTGGAATTTGTGGGGTCAAGTCGTGTTGGTGTTTAAGCTGAGGCGATTTAGGGGTTATCGAGGGGTAACAACATTTGATACAATGAGATCATTATGGCAAAGGGAGCGCATGTGGTGTATAGGAGTTAGGTGCCTGTAGGTCATGGTTTTAGGGGTAACTAGGATGCGATATATGGGTGGTCTGATAAATTGGTGGGCAAACATGCCCTGTGTGTATTATTATTGTTAGCATATGTTGTTTGTGCTCTTATTATCATCAAGTGACATGATGTTATGACAATCTTTTTTTAATTATTAATAGAAAGGAAAATCAAAAATTATAGCAAAGAGGGCAAAAAGTACTTCTTTGGCTAAAGATAACTGATACTCAAAAGCATTAGGAAAGTACGTCTGTGGCTATAGATACCAGATACGTACAAAAACAAGAAAGTGCGTCTGTGGCTATAGATACCAGATACGTATAAAAACAAGAAAGTGCGTCTGTGGCTATAGATACCAGATACGTATAAAAACAAGAAAGTGCGTCTTTGGCTATATTTAACTTATACACAGAACCATCAAGAAAGCACATCTTTAACTTCAGATAACTTATATATATGTATATATATACATAGCTTTTCTAATTTCTTCTTTAGATGGTATATCACAGTTGGCATCCAGTTCCATTTCTAAAGGCTGTATTTTAGGGGCAACCTCTGGTCCTGGTCTATTTAGAAGAATTACAAAATATTCAACCCATCTGTCCATTTGACCTTTAGTGTTAGTAAGTACTAGGGCTGTACCGAATAGTGATTTTCACTATTCGGCCGAATACGAATAGCTGGACCAACTATTCTGCCGAATACGAATACGAATAGTGAATCATCATCATTATCATCGTGTGCTTTTCCGGCTGGCATGGGCGATTATGCCTCGCCACAATCTGCAGCACGTATTAGTTCGTGTACTGACACACCTCCATGAAAAACCTTCGTTTGATGTTGTCAGCATTAGGGCAGCTTTTTTTTTTCTCACTGAAGATATTTCCAGCTGTACTAAACAGGAAAATACGACAAATACAGAGAGTCAAGATAAAAACCCGCAAGGCGAAACATCAAAAACAAAAATAACGCCGACGAAGAAAACAATGCCGTCCTCACAAGTCGCCCAGCCCCTCCCCCCCCCCCCCCCCGCAAGCTCAAGGATTCAACGGAAACAAGATAGCGACATCGAAGACCACCGCGGCCACGGAGACGGACAACGCCGAGCAGCCAATACCTGAAGATCAAATAACGAAAAAATCATTGCAGATGAAAAATCCAGATGCCGAGCGGCCAACGCCAAAAGATCAAACAACAAAGACAACGAAGAAACCGAACGTCGATCAAAACATTCAGCCGCTGCCGTTTCTACCACATGACGAAAGAACAGTTACGACACCCATAAATGATGACGAACTTCCGTTACTTCAAACAATCAACGAAGAGGACTCTCCACTCAAAGAAATCAAGCCGACAACACTAGAACACTTGCTTTTCTGCCCTTCTTACATCTTTAAGTGTTGCGTTTTGTTTCTACAGCAACACACCTAAAAACACTAAACTCGCAACACATGCAAGATGGAAATAAAGGGGCACTTGGTACGCTCGTAGGTGGTGCACAAAGATAACGCTTGACAGTATAAACCAAGGTGGGAAATCTTGATGTTTTTTTCCACCAGTCCAGAAACGGTTGTAACCACTATTCGTATTCGGCCCGACCGCAACTATTCGGCCGAATACCGAATAGTTATTGGGTCCACTATTCGGCCCCGAAGCGAAAACGAAGCGAATATTCGGTACAGCCCTAATATATTATATATATATATATATATATATATATATATATATATATATATACGGGTTTTATATATATATAATCAACAAGTACATCTTTGGCTATTGATAACTGATACATATAATCAACAAGAACATCTTTTACTATAGATAACTGAATACATAAAAGCAACAAGAACATCTTTGGCTATAGATAACTGATACTTATAAGCAATACGAACATCTTTGGCAATAGATAACTGATACATATAATCAACAAGAACATATTTCGCTATAGATGACTGATATATATAATCAACAAGGGCATCTTTGGCTATAGATAACTGATACACGAAGGCAACAAGAACATCTTTGGCTATAGATAACTGATACATAAAAACAACAAGAACATCTCTGGCTATAGATAACTGATACATATAGGCAACAAAAACATCTCTGGCTATAGATAACTGATACATATAGGCAACAAAAACATCTTTGGCTATAGATAACTGATACATATAAGCAATACGAATATCTTTGGCTCTAGATAACTGATACATATAGGCAACAAGAACATCTTTAGCTATAGATAACTGATACACATAAGCAACAAAAACATCTTTGGCTATAGATAACTGATACATATAAGCAACACGAACATCTTTAGCTATAGATAACTGATGCATATAAGCAACAAGAACATCTTTAGCTATAGATAACTGATGCATATAAACAACAAGAACATCTTTGGCTATAATTAACTGATATATATAAGCAATACGAACATCTTTGGCTATAGATAACTGATACATATAAACAACAAGAACATCTCGGCTATAGATAACTGATACATATAAGCAACAAAAACATCTTTGGTTATAGATAACTGATACACATAAGCAATAGGAATATCTTTGGCTCTAGATAACTGATACATATAAGCAACAAGAACCCCTTTAGCTATAGATAACGGATACATATAAGCAACAAGAACATCTTTAGCTATAGATAACTGATACACATTAGCAACAAAAACATCTTTGGCTATAGATAACTGATACATATAAGCATCAAGAACATCTTTAGCTATAGATAACTGATGCATATAAGCAACAAGTACATCTTTAGCTATAGATAACTGATGCATATAAACAACAAGAACATCTTTGGCTATAGATAACTGATACATATAAGCAATACGAACATCTTTGGCTATAGATAACTGATACATATAAGCAACAAGAACATCTTTAGCTATAGATAACTGATGCATATAAGCAACAAGAGCATCTTTAGCTATAGATAACTGATACATATAAGCAACAAGAAATCTTTGGCTATAGATAACTGATACATACAAGCAACACGAACATCCTTGACTATAGTTAACAGATACACGAATAAATTAGTCAAGAGTAATTGCATTCTGGGCATTTCTATAGTTGCTCAGTCTCATTTTCCAGTAGCCAACAGTTTCCATGTTTATGGTGCCAGCTGCTACTTGACTAAAATCCCCCCCCCCCCTCACACACACACACATTTTTTTCCCTTTACGGGTAGAGAACCGTCTATAACTCTAGACCCTCTGCCCACTTCCAACGGAATCATTCTGTTCAGATAAGGATGCTCTGTTCTGCTACACTGTTTACTTCTTCATATTCGTCCCAGGTATGCAGGCGTTGTTAGTAATGAAAGAGCTGATTGCTTGGCAGGTGCTGCATTAATTGAAGATGGTCGGCCCATGGATCACGCAGACATTGTCATTGCCCTTGGATAGGACGTTTTAAGGATATTGGACGCAACGTGTCCACATCACTGCTAAGAATACGATAATTGGGAGTGAAGATCGGCACAGTTAAGCATAAGAAGCACACCGGACGCACATGAAGTCTTGTTAACCAACATAGGACTGGCACTATAAACCGCGCGGTGCTGATGAATATGTTGAGAGAGGAATCTGAGCGCCTATGGATGTGTCCGGAGTGCTGTGAAGATAATCTAACTCATAAGTCATAACTGTTTACTTCTTCATGGAGAGTCTTTACCGCGCTCGCTTTAAAAAGTAGCTCACCTCCCAGAAGGGCGCCAGCAACTAATTTACCGCTCACCCTAATGTACTAGGCAAATAAATCTACGATTTGCTTATGTAAATCTTATCAAGCGTTACAAGCCAAACCAACTGATACATATGAATGCAACAGTGTGCCCGTTTGTATTTCTCTCACCTTTCTAATCGGCTGACCGCTGCCGTATCGTATCGTATCGTATAAAATCAAACAAAAATTCCAAGCTTAGTCCTTTTTTAGCCGCCTGATGGCCTGCTTTTTCAAGGACGGTTCCTTTGCTATTTTATTTTATTTATCTTCCTTTATGGTGAGCACTTTCACCTGAGTTTGTTCATTTGTTGCCTAAGTTCTGGTTCTGAGGGGCCTGGTTCCTGTTTAATTGGCTATTCGCTAGCTGTTGCACTGTTCATCTGTGTTAGTACCAAGTCAGTCCGCAGTCACACCGCCGCGAAACAAACAGTCCCGCGTACTGAGCGTCCTAAAACACGGCCCCCACAGGACGACTGTCACAATCTTGTTGTTGTGTGCAGCCGTTAGATAAGTAGAGGAGGTAACAAAGGTTGCAAAAAAATTAGAACGCCCGAAGGTGCAAAGATATTTTATAGTTAGGTTGGAAGATGGAGAGAGACAGACAGCTTGCTAGGTTGAGGAAGAGGTCCTTGGTGAGTTGAGTCCTGCACACTGCCTGCTCTGCCTGGGTTGATCTGAAAATAGACTGATTTACATTTTAGATATATGTGGGGAGGGACGGGTGAAGTTATCAGAGAAACGTAGTAGCCTGGAATTCCACAAGTGCTGGTCCCCTTATTGTGCAATGCCCTTTTAGCTGGTTTGCCTCAGGGCGTCGGGTGGCCTTTGGTGGGTTTCCTCAGTTTTTAGCTGAAAATAAGTTGATTAACATTGAAACATATGTGGGAGGGGCGGGGGAGTTTACAAAATAAATGCATAACAGACTGAAATCCACGAGTGCTGGTCCCCTTCTTATGCTATGCCCTTTAGCTGGTTTGCCTCGGAGCGTCGGGTGGCCTTTGGTGGGTTCTGTCGTTTTAATCTTTCTGAAAATATACTATGAGAAATTTATGTTAGTTGAATTTTTTAGTCTGGTTGATTCGCCTGTGGTGGAGAAGGAGTGGAAGTGGTACAGGCAGAGGGGCAGGAATGCCTTTGAGAGGACATACAGTGAGGTCGGAAGAGTGAGTGAGAGGTAAAGTTGACTCTGTTTGTGGGTGTTGGTACTCGCTGGATCTGGTCAGTCACATCATGATGAGGTGTGGCTCTCAGATCGCTTTCCCGGTTCTGGATATGAACTGCTTCACAAGTCGCTGGACCTTGTCGTCACAGCTTACACTGAGGCAGTTTTCAATTGTCATAGGTTGGTTTGTGGCTCTGAAGTGCAACACGAGCTCTTGTCTCTCTATTTCGTGGTGTTTACAGTTTAGTAAGAAGTGCTCCATGGAGTTAGGGGCCCTGCATTCCTCGCACACAGGAGTGCGGAATCGGTCTGGCCAGCACCCTAGTCGCATCTTCCACAGTTTTCGGATGGCCGGAATTTTGGTCGGTTTAGTCACTTGATTCTTGGGACTGGGTTTGTTGAGTAGTTTGTAGGCATCTCTGCCTTTGTCGCTGGTCGACCACTGTTGGGACCATTCTCTGCATATTCTGCTTTTGATAATCGCTTTTAGTTCAGTTTTGTCCAATCCCGCGAATACTGTGTTGTGGCTAACCGTGCCTCTCTTTGCAAATCATTTTCATTTTATAATCGGCTGCGCCCTCAAAGCTGGTGTGCTTCTGCAGGTAATCGAGGTCCAGTGGCAAGATAATGGCGTAATCGACATTTTTCCGCACATATGATTTTCAGATATTGGCTCCAACCTTGAATCCTTGAGTATAGATTACATCCAGCAACACATTGCATCGGCAATGATATCGGTGCCACTGTGGAAGCCTGCCGTCCAACCTGTCCACGGAATTATGTACAAGTGTGTATGTTATGTTATCATAATCGACGTCACTGCACATTGGGCTCTGATGCGGCAGTCACTCCAAGGTGCTTCTACTAATTGTTCCTATGGTTAGTTGCGTATCCTTTACAGGACGTTGCAGAACCAACTCCAGCAGCCCCTGGCTGTTATGTGGTTTCTCTGGGTAAATTTACGTCCAGTTGTTTGCCATTTCACCTGGACGGTCGGCCACCTCATACCACTGTCGAAACCAACGCGAGGCGCATGGCCCTCAGCTGGGATCGAAATCGGCACCCCGGCATTACGAAGCGTTTACATCGACTTAGCCACAGAGCCGACATTGTTCCTATGAGAGGTTGGTGTCCTATCTCGGCCTCGAAGATGGCATAGACGTGCTTCACTATGTTTTACTCCCAGGTCACTCAATCTTGTTAGTGTAAGAGATTCGTCACTATATGCACCTTGTGTGTGTGTGTGTGTGTGTGTGTGTATGTGCGTCACTGTCAGAAAGAAAAAGAGAATTATCCAGGCAATAAGACAGAATATGCATACATATGTGGCGCCGGGGGGGGGGGGTTGGGGGAATAGACAGAATCTATATAAATGAAGAAGAGTGCAAGAGAGATATCACAAAACAGACAAATAGAACGAACTCATAAAAGAACTTTATTTTCAAAGGGTCACGAATTGGGCACCGTACATTCGGCCCTACCAAACACCCATTTTTTACACAGACAGACAGACAGACAGACAGACAGACAGACAGACAGACAGACAGACAGACAGACAGGCAGGCAGGCAGGCAGGCAGGCAGGCAGGCAGGCAGGCAGGCAGGCAGGCAGGCAGACAGACAGACAGACAGACAGACAGACAGACAGACAGACAGACAGACAGACAGACAGACAGACAGACAGACAGACAGACAGACAGACAGACAGACAGACAGACAGACAGAGACAGACAGACAGACAGATAGATAGATAGATAGATAGATAGATAGATAGATAGATAGATAGATAGATAGATAGATAGATAGATAGATAGATAGATAGATAGATAGATAGATAGATAGATAGATAGATAGATAGATAGATAGATAGATAGATAGATAGATAGATAGATAGATAGATAGATAGATAGATAGATAGATAGATAGATAGATAGATAGATAGATAGATAGATAGATAGATAGATAGATAGATAGATAGATAGATAGATAGATAGATAGATAGATAGATAGATAGATAGATAGATAGATAGATAGATAGATAGATAGATAGATAGATAGATAGATAGATAGATAGATAGATAGATAGATAGATAGATAGATAGATAGATAGATAGATAGATAGATAGATAGATTAGATAGATAGCACTCTTCCGAATACCGGTCCCAAATTATTGACTGTCCAAAACATCCTTTTCAGAGCCTCAATGGGTTCAAGGGGCTATAAAGAGGTCAATGTGTTATAAAGAGGTTATACAAAATATGGGTATTCAGCCGAATAGTGAAAATTACTATTCGGTAATTGTAATAATTAACTTTATATGCTGGGGCTCGAGCCTCTGGTCCATGAGGATCCTCAAAATGTTAGCCCCTGAGTTAAATAGCCTAATTTTGACCAAAGCAATGTTTCCCCGTTGTAAATTTGACCAGTTGAGCGTTAGTTTGTTTCTCTCGTAGATTCGTCCCGGCTACATCTTTTTATTTTATGCTTTAAATTGATTGACCTTTGACACCAAATAGACACAAATATGGCTGCTGTATCTCTGGGCAGGAAAGTGTACCAACGGTTGCGAACATGTTTTGCTGCCAGCTATGGACAGGTCGCGGTACGCCATGTTTATAATCGTTCTCCTATCTCAGCCAACACATACATATACCGGGTTTATTACCTGTTTCATATATCATTCATTATACATACAACTGGGTGGAGAACACACAGTTGGAAGATCTTCATTTTGCTGATGATATTGATTGTTCTGCTACAAACAAAATCAAAAAGCAATGAAATTCAAAGTAAAACCGACGATGTATCAAATATATCATCAAGAGTTGGACTACAAATAAGTTAGGAAAAGACAAATAGGTGCAAGTCACCCCATCTGTTTCGGCCATGAGATTTCATGGCTGTTACCACAGGCTGTCCTATGTTCTAGAGGTGTTAACCCTTTTAGCACGGAAAGTTTTTCAGAGGTCTAGCCAAAAACACATTTTTTCAGTGAATTTGGTTATTACTTTATTTAATTTTTTTGACAGATTTCTGTTATTCTGACCCCTATGAAATAATATATCTATTTGAAGGATATAGATTGAAGTTCGTGATTTTCACAATATCGTTAAAATTAATTGATGTATATGCAAATTATCTCATTTGCATATCTAAAAATAGAAAATATGAATTTGAATTTTCAACTTCAATGCTTGAAACATAAAACTAAAAACAAAATTTTTTTTTATTTGAAATATTTTTATTGATCTTTGGCCTCTTTACAAATGTTATAAGCAATTCAAAAGTCAAAAACAGGTATATATATGTGAAACAGCAATAATATCTTTAGGTGACATGTGTTTTTCACCATCAGTCAGCACTAGAAATGGATGTGCCGGAGTGTCAACACCTTCGGGTGGATATACCCTGAGCCATGGTCTGAACACAACAGTGTCCCCATCTGATTCCCACTATTACTACTAACACTAAATCCTGCATTAGTATCAACAGAATTAGTGTCATCACTTGATTCAAATGTTTTATCAACATCAAGTTTAGGGGCAGAAACATACGAGTCAGACATACTTTTAGCGGTTTAGGTCACTATCTAAAAAATTCAACAACAATTTTCACTTCGATACCAAACACTCTAAAGTCGCCATGTGTAAAGCTGATACCGCAGTTAATATAAATGAATCACTTTCAGTGTTTCAAAGTAGGAGATTTCTTAGCGGTTGGAGGCGAAACACGATCGGGCCGATCATCGGCCGTTCCGTGTTTTTAGCCAGACATCCGCCGGCCGATAATCGGCCCGTCCGTGCTAAGAGGGTTAATTATAAAATGCCTTCCTTCCCCTTCTATACATACCATGGTGAAAACTGACTCGTATAACTTATAACACATATGAAACTGCACAGCTTTTTTTTTTTGCAGCACTCTTTTCTGAATGTGTTGTTATGATGAGGTCACAGGTGCCAAAGGCGACTGAACAAGGAAGAAGTATTAGTGGGAACACAATGAATTCATCGGTAATGGATGTGCTTGAAACAGTCAAAATAAGGAGCACATGACACCACTAGAACATAAGACAGCCTGTGGGAACAGCCACGAGATCTCATGTCCAAATGAGACGGGGTGACTTTCCTGAGTTGTACTGACACATATATTAAAGACACCAACAACAGATCCAGCAGATGTAACACAGAGACAAAAATCATTAAAGTAACATATCAGTTAACTTATTTTAGGTAGTAATTTTCTTAGTGAAGGAAATACAGAGAAAGAAATTATGACACACATTGGCAAGGCATCAGCAGCTTTATATAGCTTGAACAAAATATGGAGCTCTAAATTGTACAGTTTTAAAACTAAGTTAGGTATTTTCAGTTCTAATGTTGTTTCAGTATCAATATATGCAACTGAAAGTTAAAGAACCACTTAAGACATTGTAAAGTAAAGGACCCTTTTCCACGCCTTTAGGCATATAGGGCTAGACCTTATTTTATAGACCAATTGGCACAAGATGGGTGACATCAGCATCACACCAGCCGCCTTTACTTCCTGGGGCAGTACCCAGTACCCAGTCAAGGCTGGGTCGACCTGGGAGCCAAGCTTAAGACATGGAGTGGAAGTTGAATGCATTTGAAAACTAATGTCTGAGGAAAATGATGAAAATTAAATGGGATGAATTCATAAGAAGTGAAATCATAGTATCAACCATTTTAAGACAGAAGATGGCACTATATTGGGCACATCATGAGAAGAAACCAGCAGAGAATCGCTAAACAGGCACTAAAATTGGAAATGAAGGAATTGAGAAGGCGAGGATGCCCAAGAAAAACTCTAATATGAACGTTGATGAGATTAAGGAGGCGAGGATGCCCAAGAGAAACTCTAATATAAACGTTGATGAGATTAAGGAGGAAAGGATGCCCAAGAGAAACTCTAATATGAATGTTGATGAGATTAAGGAGGCGAGGATGCCCAAGAGAAACTCTAATATGAATGTTGATGAGATTAAGGAGGTGAGGATGCCCAAGAGAAACTCTAATATGAACGTTGATGAGATTAAGGAGGCGAGGATGCCCAAGAGAAACTCTAATATGAATGTTGATGAGATTAAGGAGGTGAGGATGCCCAAGAGAAACTCTAATATGAATGTTGATGAGATTAAGGAGGTGAGGATGCCCAAGAGAAACCCTCAGGTGAATGATGATGAGATTAAGGAGGTAAGGATACCCAAGAGAAACTCTAAGATAACTGTTGATGAGATTAAGGAGGCGAGGATGCCCAAGACAAACTCTAAGATAAATGTTGATGAGATTAAGGAGGCGAGGATGCCCAAGAGAAACTCTAAGATAAATGTTAATGAGATTAAGGAGGCGAGGATGCCCAAGAGAAACTCTAAGATGAACGTTGATGATATTAAGGAGGTAAGGATGCCCAAGAGAAACTCTAAGATAAACGATGAGATTAAAGCGGCAAGGATTCCCGAAGAGAAACTCTAAGATGAACGTTGATGAGATTAAAGAGGCAAGGATGCCCAAGAGAAACTAAGATGAACGTTGATGATATTAAGGAGGTAAGGATGCCCAAGAGAAACTAAGATGAACGTTGATGATATTAAGGAGGTAAGGATGCCCAAGAGAAACTAAGATGAACGTTGATGATATTAAGGAGGTAAGGATGCCCAAGAGAAACTAAGATGAACGTTGATATTAAGGAGGTAAGGATGCCCAAGAGAAACTAAGATGAACGTTGATGATATTAAGGAGGTAAGGATACCCAAGAGAAACTAAGATGAACGTTGATGATATTAAGGAGGTAAGGATACCCAAGAGAAACTAAGATGAACGTTGGTGACAGGGGATTAAGGTGCTGGACTAGATTCCATCCTAATATTGAATAGTTTGCACAGGATGTAAAGGAATGGAGGAATAGACTGTAAGCCATATGTGACATATAATGGCACAACAGGAGAATGAATGAATGAATACACACCACATACCAGGTTTATTATGATTATCTGTTTCAGATAATGCAGACTAAGTGGTCTCCAGCTTGTGGAAAGGGAAGGGGTTGGGGTGCCACATAGGTAGGGGGGAAATGGGAGGTCAGGAAGTTCCAAGGGGGTCATCAAGTAATTTTTGAAAATGAAATTATTTATACTTGTAATAATCTGTTATCAACATTGTTTTTTTTTAAAATTTAATTATAAATAAATATTTTTTCAAACTTTTAAAACAGAAAGCCAAGAATGTTTTTCTTTTCAGGAGCAGTTTGTAGATCTAATGTTAAAAATCTAATTTAATGGCATAACAGTAATAATAAACTACATTTTATTATAGATTAAGAACTAGGGCTGTACCGAATAGTGATTTTCACTATTTGGCCGAATACGAATAATGGAAAAACTATTCGGCTGAATAGGAATACAAATTCTTCTGCCTTTTTATCCCCCAATGGAGCATAGGCCCTCAACCAACTCACGCCAAGTCGTTCTATCCTTCGCCATTACATGGTGCTCTCCCTATGTCCTCCCAATCTTTCTAATCTCATTTTCCAGGTCTCTTCTCCATGTGTTTTTTGGCCTTCCTTTATTCCTATGCCCCTGTGGGTTCCAATGCAAAGACATTCTAGTTATGCTGTTCTCCTGTTTTCTCAGTGTGTGCCCTATTCAACGCCAGCGTCTTTTCCTCACCTCCTGATCCACTGGAGCCTGTTTAGTTCTCTCCCAAAGTTCTACATTAGTTATTTTATCATACCATTTTATTCCCTCTATTCTGCGCAGGCACCAGTTAATGAATGTCTGTAATTTATTAGTAATTGCCTTCGTTGTTCTCCATGTTTCCACCCCATACAATAGTACTGATTTGACATTAGAATTAAAAATTTTTAGTTTAGTATTTCTTTTAATTTCTTTTGACCTCCACAAATTCCCTAGTGCTATGAAAGCCCCTCTTGCCTTTTGTATTCTTATTTTAATATCTCTATCAGTTCCTCCATCTTTATCTACATTACTGCCCAAATAGGTGTACGACTCCACGTCTTGGAGTGGGGTGCCATTAAGAGAAACCACATTACTATTTGCCTGATTTATTCTCATTATCTTTGTCTTTCCTTTATGGATTTTCAGACCAAGCTGCTGTGATCTCGCATTGAGTATATTTAATTTATCTTGTATCTGATTCCGTGAATGGGACAGAAGGGCAATATCATCAGCGAAGTCCAGATCATCACGCTGTTTTGTAGGGGTCCACTGAATTCCATTCTTGGTGTTAGCAGTTACTGTTTTCATAGTCCAGTCTATAGCCAGTAAAAAAGGAGAGGCGACAAAAGACATCCCTGTCGCACACCTGTTTTTATTTCAAATGCATCTGTTAGCTTTCCTTCATGAAGAACTCGACATTTCATGTCTTTATATGTTGCCTTTACTAAGTTGATAATTTTCTGTGGGATTCCATAGTGCCCCATCAATTTCCAGAGAGATTCCCTATCAATGCTTTCAAATGCTTTTTCATAGTCTATAAATCCAATGTAAAGTGGTGAGTTCAGTTCAATGCTTTGCTCTATTATAATACGTAATGTGGCTATCTGATCAGTACAGGATCTGTTTAACCGAAAACCTGCCTGCTCATCTCTTAGCATTTTATCACTAGCATCTTTTAATCTTTCCAAAATAATTCTACTTAATATTTTTCCAGGAACTGACAGCAACATAATTCCTCTATAGTTTTCACACTCCTGTAGATCACCTTTTTTTGGGCAGTTTCACAAGATATCCTTCTCTCCAGTCTGCTGGTATTTCTTCGGTCTCCCAGACTTTACTGAATAATCTATGTAGCAATTCTGTTGATGTGTTTATGTTGGTCCTGATGGCTTCAGCTGGGATACCATCTGGGCCTGACGCCTTTCCTTCCTTAAGAAGATTTATAGCTTTTCTAATTTCCTCTTTGGATGGTATCTCACAGTTGATATCCAGTTCCATTTCTAAAGGCTGGATATCTGGGGGAACCTCTGGGCCTATTTAGAAGCATTTCAAAATATTCAACCCATCTGTCCATTTGATCTTTAGTGTTAGTAAGTACCTTTCCTTGACTATTTTTGATTGATCCAGTTGGCTGACTATATTTACCTACTAATTTTCTTGTGTTACTGTAAAGTTCTCTGAGGTTTCCTTTTGCTGCTGCTGTCTCCGCTTCTTGTGCTAGATCATTAAGATATTTCACTTTATCTGCCCTTATATGCCTCCTAACTTCCTTGTTGGCTTCTGTGTAATTCTCCTGACCTCTAGCTTTAGCAGCTCTAGTTTTGCTATTGTTTAATTCTGCCTTTTTACTTTTCCTATCTTCAATCAGTTTAATGGTTTCTGGTGTTATCTATGCTTTATGTTTCCTTTCTTTCTTGCCAAGAACTTCTACGCAAGATTCATTCCAGATTCCTTTAATCTGATCCCAGCAGACTTCTGTGCTGACATCTTCAGCTAACTGCTGCAACACCTGGTACTTATTAGAGACCGTAACTGAGAACTGTTCCTTAACTTATTTATCCCTGAGAAAGCCTATATTATATTGGTTTCTATGATTATAAGATGTTATATATCTTTTTAATTTCAACTTGATTTTACTTACCACCAGGAAATGGTCAGTAAATACATCAGCACCTCTGAAAGCCCTAACATCATAAAGGGATGATCTAAACTTTTTGTTAATACATAGGTGGTCAATTTGATTAGTTGTCTTATGGTCTGGTGATTCCCATGTTGCCTTGTGTATTCTTTTATGGGGAAAAATACTTCCACCAATAACATACTGGTTTCCTGCACAAAAATTTGTGAACAATTCACCATTTTCATTCATTACTCCTAGACCATGTCTTCCCATAATTTCTTCATAACCTGTGTTGTCTGATCCTATCTTAGCATTCAAGTCGCCCATCAAAATTTTTAGGTTGCCCTTTCTTTCATTATTTATAATATTTTGAAGCTGCATGTAAAATTCTTCCTTAACAGATGCATCTTTATCATTTGTTGGTGCATAACACTGTATTACCGACATGTTCACCTTCTGTTTCACTGTTCTGAAAGATGCTCTTATTATTCTGGGACTCACAGCTTCCCATTCTATTAGTGCCCTGTCTGCTTCTTTTGATATCATCAGGGCCACTCCTTCACTGTGCGGCAAATTTTCCTCTGTGTGTCCTGAGAACAAAATAGTTTCCCCTGAATTTAGAATACTTTTCCCTGCCCCAGTCCATCTAGTTTCACATAACCCTAAATACTAATTCTATAATGTTTCATTTCCTTTGCTACTTCCATTGTTCTCCCAATATCATAGAGAGTTCTAACATTCCAGGTGCCAATTCTGGAGGTTTTCCTAGCTGAGAGGAGGTACGTCAACGATCTGGACTCCTTACGGCTTTCTCCACACCGTGTCATACTTCTTCTATTTGAAGAGCCTCCCCTCATCTTGGTTGGCTGGAGTTTATTTGCTTCTCTTTTTGACTTATCCATCGTTGGTTGGTTTTTGTGGCTATGGTTTTTACAGGATGAGGTAGCCAACCTCACGCCCAACCCTACCCTTAGTCGCCTCTTACGACATGCCTGGTAGGGTGCAGTGTCACTATTCTTTGCTTCCCGTGAGGGCCCCGGTGACACACGGGCAAGGAATACAAATAGTGTATTAAAAAAAAAAACACATTCATAATGTCAAATGTACGCTGAGCTTTTACTTCACATAAAGTAGCACAGAATAGTCATCTTCTTCTTTAGCATTCTGAGCCCTTGAGGTTTACTGCTGCAGATATCACTCGTCTCCATTCATCTCTCTGGCTGGCCTTCTCTTCAAAATTTGTGACACCAGTTGTTTGCAGGTTTGGCTGGACATTATCTCTCGAACTTCTTTTTTGTCTGCTCCGTGATCTACGACCATTCATCTCCCTTGTGTATACAGTTTTTACTTCTCTGTCATCTGCCATTCTTTTAATATGCCCCAACATTTCAGTCTATTAGCTCTCATGATGCCAGTGATCAATGGTGATTTAAACAGATTATGTGTTACGTTGTTGCTTCTCACTCTCCATTACCCGCTGTTAGCATCTTTGATATGTCCAAAGATTTTTCGTAAGACTGTTTTAGAAAACCTGTAATAAGGCCTCATCTCTTTATTTCTGCTTCAAGTTTCAGAGCCATATAAAACGTCTGGTCTTATCAATGTTTTATATATTATGATTTTGATGTTGCGAGACAGACACTTTGACTTTAGTAGATGTTGAAGGGCATAGTATACTTGTTTTCTAGGTTGCATTCTGCATTGTATTTCTTCTCTCAGCATGTTGGAGCAGTTGAAGTTTGCACCCAAGTACTTATATGTTTCCGTTCGTTTGATTTTTATATTATCGACTTGGATGTGGCCGGAGTTTATATTCTTTCCATGTCTAGTTAGAATAGTAAACATTTAAAAACATTTTATGTTTTGCATTCTTCAGTCAGTTTGTGGTAACTAACAACAAAACCAATCATTCCATGTTGTCAGTATTAAGGCCGTGTATGCAGAAGCAGGTGTAAGGTTACTACTATTCGTATTCGGCTCAACCGCAACTATTCGGCCTAATACCGAATAGTCAATAGGTCCACTATTCGGCCCCAAAGCGAATACGAAGCGAATATTCGGTACAGCCCTATTAAGAACACATAACTCCTCTTTTTGATCCCATTTTGTAATTTTTATTTGGAGGTTGGGGGAAGATGGGGTTGGGAGCCGTGGAGGTCTTCAAATATACTCAAGGGGAACAGGGGAGTCTTTATATACGCAGTATATGCAAGAGAGGATGTGGTGGTCTTGCCATATACTCAAAGGGGGTCCCGCCTGAAAAAGTTTAGAGACCATTGAGATAATGAGATGAGATATTCAGTTTTTCCCCCCTTCTGTGCTATCTCCACAATGAAGGTTGGCTACAGTCAACCACTGTCATTTTTGGAAAAATTGCGTGGTGAGGCCAAATCTCTTCCACTGTGTGAATCTCGTTTTGCTGTCTGAAAACCACAATAATTTTTTTCAGAAAATGCACTTCCCCCCCACCACACACACACATGCATGCACACACACACACACACACATGGTTCACTTTTCTTTACTTACTTTACTTAGTCAATCCTCTACTACCTTAGGGTGTAGAGGTTTGCCAGAGAGATCACCAGACTTCTCTATCTGCAGTTTTCTTTTTTGGCTTTGTTCCATTCTATTCCTTGGCCTCGCATGCCTTTCATGGTGGCTGTCTCTCGTATTCTCTGTACATGTCCACACCATCGTAACTGATAGTTAACTCGAGTTTGTAAGGCCTGGGTTTCAAGATCCTGACATATTGTCTGATTGCAAACTTTGTCCCTTCTTGTCACTTGGACTACTTTTATCAGATATCTAATTTCTGAGGCCTGAAGCTGGCTTCTGTGGGCTGTTGTCATTGCCTACAATTCACACCCGCAGGTCAGGACTGGTACATAGGTAAAGCAACAGCCATTTTCATCCTCTTGCCAGTTTCTCTTCTGCTGAAATGTTTCAAGTCTCCCAGCTGCTGCTTTTCACACAGTTCACATATATCAACCAGTGCACACATGGTCATCAAACTGAAGTATTCTCTAGAATGAAGCAGTCCGTCTCCTTGCTAACTCTCTTTAGCCATCTGTTTCTGCGTGTAGCAACGCTCTAATGCCTGAATCAACACAAAATGGCCAGCCAGCAAATCTGACTGTGGCTGCCATATTGGGATTGTGAAACTGTGTTTGCAACCCCTAAGTCACAGATGCTGACTGAACTGAAAGAAAAAGAAATAACAGTATTGACTGCATAAACATAGCTTGACTTTGTTAGAATTCTGTGTGACTACACAAAATTGGGAGATTTTATGTTAGAATTATCTGGGACTACACAAACATTGGCGGACTTTATGTTAGAATTATGTGTGACTACACAAACATCGGGAGATTTTATGTTAGAATTATGTGGGACCTACACAAACATTGGGAGATTTTATATTAGAATTTTGTGTGACTACACAAACATTGGCGGACTTTATGTTAGAATTATGTGTGACTACACAAACACTGGGGGGAACTTTATGTTAGAATTCTCTGTGATTACACAAAAAATTAGGAGACTTTATGTTAGAATTCTTTGTGACTACACAGACATTGGAAGATATGTTAGAATCCTGTCTGCCTAGACAAACATTGGAAGACTATTTTATTTATGACCACACCAATATTTGGGAGACTTATTTTAGTTTGTGACAACACAAACTTGGGAGACTTTATGTTTGCAGTCTTTGTTTGTGCCACACAATGGTAATGTTATACACCACTTTTCTACAAATTCGCTAGCATATACATGTCACCACATTGACATAAAACAGAAGCTAGAACGTGTTATATGTTTATTACTTAACTCTTTGAGTCCCAAGGAACACATCATACGTTCATTGGTTCCTACCTAGAAGCCCAATGAACGCATGATGCGCCGATTTTATTACTTTCTTTACTACCCCCTGGGCCTGTGATGCTAAACCATCTGGGACTTAAAGAGTTAAACAGAAATGTAGAGAAAATGTTGATATGATGTCAGTTGATGACACAATAAAACATAATGAGCTGACATGTTGTTCCAGCCAAGAAAATACTGACTGAGCTCTTGTTACCTGAAACTAGTCCAAGGTCACTGACACCGCATGTTTTTGGTGAAGATTACTTCAGCGTCTTGGCATCGTTGGACGTAAGGCTGCCTAGAATAGAAATGTTACATCGTTGGCATTTGTGTGTTTACACGTGGTTTCACAAGGCTTTTTAATGTCTTCTTCTTCTTTGCATTTACCGGCTGTAAACTCTGGCATAAAATACTGGTCGTTCAGCCGCCTCTGGACTTTAGACTTGTTCCAGAACATGAGTTATACATGCATATCTGTTTTACAGATCTGACTTATTTGTTTGCAGCCTGTTGGTTCTTTGCCTCTCAGGCAGATGCACTCCGACTTCAAAAGACACCCCCAGTTAGTTGACTCTTACGACATGTTAGTTGAGAAGGCAATGCGTCCATTCTTGTTTTCCCCACAATAGGGCCGTGGAACCATGTGTGGAACTTTTTGGTGTAACTTTATACTATCTTCACCCATGGTTACAGGTGTCAGTATAACTTTGTTACCTGCATATTCTCACATGGTTACATACGTTTACTTACAGACATTCAGTTGATGTCACTTTGATACTTATATGATCACATAGGGTTACTGTGTGTTATCTGTGTGTTCACACATTTTTACAGATGTCTAAGTGGGTTAGTCTGTATATTCATAAGGTCACACATGGTTACTGGTGGTTAGTTGCCGCAACATTATTTGTGTATGTCCACACATTGCTACAGATGTCTAGGAGTGTATATTATGTTCACACACTGTTACAGGTGGTTAGTTGGTGTAACTTTGTTATTTGTATGTCCACGCATTGCTACGGATGTCTGAATAGTTGAGCATGTATATTCATATGTTCACACATGGTTACATATGGTTAGTTGGCTAATTTTATGACACATATTTATAGATATCCACTGAGCTTAGCTTGGCTTGTGTTTTTCACACAGATTGCTGGTCTGCCTAGCTTTGTGAAGCTGGTGGAGGTTGGTCCCAGGGATGGCTTACAGAATGAACAGGTTGGTGTAGTAAATCCCATAATCTCCATGCGTTGTCCACACATGTTATCCCCTGTGATGTACGCATGTAAATATCTACAGTCCAGAATCTCTGTGACTCGACAGTATATGCAAGCTTGTAAATCTGCTTTTGAAGACAGTATTTTATTTGACAGTCACCTGAGGGACCGTCTAACATAAATAAATAGAATGCATTCTTACAGGACTGTCTGATATAAATAGATAGAATACATTCTTACAGGAATGTCTGATATTGCAGAACCAACCCCAGCTCTTTCTGGCTGTTGTGGTTTTTCTAGGCAAATTTACGTCCAGTAGCTTGCCATTTCTTTCTGGATGGTCTTCTCAGATGCAAACATGTTTGATATAAATAAATATAATACATTCTTAGGGACTGTCTGATGTTGAAAAAAAAAAAAAAAAATTACATTCTTACAAGACTGTCTGATATAAATAAATAGATTACATTCTTACACTACTGTCTGATATAAATAAATAGATTACATTCTTACACTACTGTCTGATATAAATAAATAGATTACATTCTTACACTACTGTCTGATATAAATAAATAGATTACATTCTTACACTACTGTCTGATATAAATAAATAGATTACATTCTTACACTACTGTCTGATATAAATAAATAGATTACATTCTTACACTACTGTCTGATATAAATAAATAGAAAAAAAATATTATGGGACTGCCTGACATAAATATAATAGAATAAATTTTGAGGACCATCTGACACTAATAAATAGTATCGATTGTTACAGGAATTTCCTATGTATAGCCAGCTGTATCAGTGCACAAAAAGCCAGGTATATGCATTTAAAAGCCTGGTATTTCTGCACAAAAAGCCTGGTATGTCTACACAAAAGGCCAGGTATATCTTCACAAAAAGCCAGGTATATCTTCACAAGAGGCTGCATAAATCTGCACAGAAAGCCAGGTATATCTGCACAAAAAGCTGAATATATCGGGTGTATCTGCACAAGCAACCAGATATATCTGCACAAAACCCAGATATATCTGCACACAAAAAGCCAGGTATATCTGCACAGAAAGCCAGGTGTATCTGTGCACAGAAATCCAGGTGTGTGTGCTGTTCACTAAAAGCCGGGCATAAATATTGTCCACTAAAAGCCAGATGTGTTGTCCACATAAAGCCACATGCATCTTGTCTACTAAAACCAAATGTGTGTGTGTGTGTGTGTGTTATTCACAGAAAGCCAGGATTTATATATTGTCCACAGAAAACCATGTTTGCATTTTGTCCACAGAAAGTTAAGTTTGTTTGTGTGTATGTTCTCCACAGAAAGCCAGGTGTGAGCGTATTGTCCACTAAAGCCGGGTATGTGTTGTGCACAGAAAGCCAGATGTGTGTGTTTCACACAGAAAGCCGGGTGCATATGTGTGTGTTTTCCAGTAAAAAGCCAAGTTTGTGTTGTCCACACAAGCACCACATGTATCTTGTCCCAAAAATAAAAAGCCATATGTATGTGTGTTATCTGTTAAAATACATGTTTGTATGTTGTCTACAGAACATTGAGTATGTGTATTGTCCACTAAAAGCCAGGTGTATGTGCGTTGTCCACTAATAACACTAACATTAACTGATGTTCTTATACACATCTCAGAGTATGGTTCCAACAGACATCAAGGTTGAATTCATCAATCGACTGGCTGATGCAGGACTGCCTTATATAGAGGCAACCAGTTTTGTGTCTCCCAAGTGGGTGCCTCAGGTAGTCAACTGTTATCACTTCATCATAGTTTGTTATCTAAAAGCTGCAGTATGTTCTAGACTGACTAATTCCCTGTGTTAATTGTTACAGGACAATTTGGATTTCTTTAAATTAGCTAATGAAAGCTGGTCAATATATACAGCTATAAGGAAAAAGGCAAGCACTGTTTTTTGGTCATGTGATGAGTGGGGAGGCTTTAGGGAATATTGTGATGACTGGGAAGATCAGCAGTAGAGATGACTGGAAAAATCAATGGTAGAAGAGGGAGAAGCAGATCGAAAGAGATGATGATGGATAGACTGCGACTGTGGCATGGAGGGATATCATCAGTGGAACTGATCCAGAGAACAAGGAACAGAGATCTGTGGAGATGCATGAACGCCTACGCCAATGGCAGGGCAAGCAATGAGGATGACAGTGTAAACAAGTTTATTCTGTAAGCTAAACCGGACATCCCACACTTTGCCAATGGCTTCGGATGGAAGAGCAGTGTTCAGAGGATACTAGCAGTTGGTTTTGGAGGGAAGCTCCAACAGGCGGGCGGACAGAACACTGTTCTTCTGATCTAAAAGCTTCTGCAACCTGCTTTGTTCCAAACATGCTGTTGTAACTTTTCCTTTGGAGTAAACAAGGCAGACCGAGGGAGGGATCATGATGCATGGGCAGTACATGGTCTCTACAATATTGCCCAGGCTGTATGCTATAGAGAGGGTGAGCTTCATTCTCATGCCTCCCCATAGCACAGTATAACACTGTTGTCTGGAAAGACAGAAAAGTACAACAACAACAACAGTATTCTGTAAGCTGTAATGTGTTCTTGTATCACAAGTTCATTTCATAAGCAAGCAATAATATGCTCTCATATAATTAGTTCATTCCATTAGCTGGCTTATGCTCTTGTATCACTAGTTCATTTCATAAACAAGTTGTAATATGCTCTTGTATAATTAGTTCATTCTATAAGCTGGCTTATGCTCTTGTATCACTAGTTCATTTCATAAACAAGTTGTAATATGCTCTTGTATAATTAGTTCATTCTATAAGCTGGCTTATGCTCTTGTATCACTAGTTCATTTCATAAACAAGTTGTAATATGCTCTTGTATAATTAGTTCATTCTATAAGCTGGCTTATGCTCTTGTATCACTAGTTCATTTCATAAACAAGTTGTAATATGCTCTTGTATAATTAGTTCATTCTATAAGCTGGCTTATGTTCTTGTATCACTAGTTCCTTCTCTAAACTGCAATATTTTTTTGCATCACTACATCTTTCTCTAAACTGTAATATGTTATTGTATCACTAATTCATTCTCTAAGCTGTAATATTTTCTTGTACCACTAGTTCATTCTCTAAAATGTATTATATTCTTTTACCACTAGTTCATTCTCTAAGGTGTATTATATTCTTGTACCACTAGTTCATTCTCTAAGGTGTATTATATTCTTGTACCACTAGTTCATTCTCTAAGGTGTATTATATTCTTGTACCACTAGTTCATTCTCTAAAATGTATTATATTCTTTTACCACTAGTTCATTCTCTAAGGTGTATTATATTCTTGTACCACTAGTTCATTCTCTAAGGTGTATTATATTCTTGTACCACTAGTTCATTCTCTAAGGTGTATTATATTCTTGTACCACTATGTACCACTAGTTCATTCTCTAAACTATAATATGTTCTTGTGTCACAAGTTCATTCTCTAAACTATAATATGTTCTTGTGTCACAAGTTCATTCTCTAAACTATAATATGTTCTTGTGTCACAAGTTCATTCTCTAAACTATAATATGTTCTTGTGTCACAAGTTCATTCACTAAACTATAATGTGTTCTTGTGTCACAAGTTCATTCTCTAAACTCTAATATGTTCTTGTGTCACAAGTTCATTCTCTAAACTATATGTTCTTGCGTCACAAGTTCATTCTCTGAACTGTAGTATGTTTTGGTTGACAGATGGCCGACCACAGTGAAGTGATGAAAAGAATCACCAGGCGCCCAGGTACAGTCTTTTCTGCTCTAACACCAAACCTCAAAGGCTTTGAGGCAGCGGTCAGTTGATATTTTGTGTGGTGTTTTTCTATTTTACTTTTTCAAATGTGCATGTTGACAGTTCTGTGAACCTGTGTCTGATTAGTGATTTTCTCTTCTATTTTCTCCTGTGCCTGTCCCCATGTTCTACAGTGTCTGACCTATGTGGTTTCCCCAGTTCTACAGTGTCTGTCCTGTGTTTATTTCCCTATTCTAAAGTGTCTTTCCTGTGTCTGTTCCCCTGTTCTTCAGTGTCTTTCCTGTATCTGTACCCTGTTCTACAGTATCCTTCCTGTGTCTGTCCCCCTGTTCTTCAGTGTCTTTCCTGTATCTGTACCCTGTTCTACAGTATCCTTCCTGTGTCTGTCCCCCTGTTCTTCAGTGTCTTTCCCGTGTCTGTCCCTCTGTTCTTCAGTGTCTTTCCTGTGTCTTTCCCCCTGTTCTTCAGTGTCTTTCTTGTGTCTGTCCCCCTGTTTTTCAGTGTCTTTCCTGTGTCTGTCCCCCTGGTCTGCAGTTTCTTTCCCGTGTCTGTCCCTCTGTTCTTCAGTGTTTTTCCTGTGTCTGTCCCTCTGTTCTTCAGTCTTTCTTGTGTCTGTCCCCATGTTCTTCAATGTCTTTCCTATGACTGTCCCCCTGTTCTACAGTGTCTTTCCTGTGTCTGTCCCCCTGGTCTGCTGTGTCTTTCCTGTGTCTGTCCCTCTGTTCTTCAGTGGCTTTCCTGCGTCTGTCCCCCTGTTCTTCAGTGTCTTTCTTGTGTCTGTCCCCCTGTTCTTCAGTGTCTTTCCTGTGTCTGTCCCCCTGGTCTGCAGTGTCTTTCCTGTGTCTGTACCTCCGTTCTTCAGTGTCTTTCCTGTGTCTTTCCCCCTGTTCTTCAGTGTCTTTCCTGTGTCTGTCCCCTGTTCTATAGTGCCTTTCCTGTGTCTGTCCCCCTGTTCTACAATATCTTTCTTGTGTATGTCCCCCTGTTCTACTGTGTCTTTCCTGTGTCTGTCCCCCTGGTCTGCAGTGTCTTTCCTGTGTCTGTCCCCCTGTTCTACAGTGTCTTTCCTGTGTCTGTTGCCCTGTTCTTCAGTGTCTTTCCTGTATCTTTACCATGTTCTACAGTGTCTACCCCATGTCTGCTTCCCGGTTCTAGAGTGTTTGCCTCATGTCTGCTTCTCTGTTCTACTAGAACAGCAAGTTAAATAGGGTGTGTGGCCAAAGAAGAATTAAAAAAAACCAACAAAGAGCTGGTGTCATCAGCCGCCACACGCTGCAGGATTTACTGAGAAGGGGATCCGAGCACTCATGGACTGAATGGCCCCCATGTCTGTTGACTAACTAACTAACAGTATCTGCCCCACATCTGCTTCCCTGGTCTGCATTGTCTGATTCCCTGTTCCACAGTGTCTATCCTGTGTCTGCTACCTGTTCCTCATTGTCTTTCCTCTGTTCTGTTGTTTCTCCTTGTCTGTTTTCCTTTCTGCAGTGTCTGTCCTGTGTCTATTCCCCTGCTGTCCAGTGTCTGTTCTCTATCTGTCCACCTGTGTCTGTGTGAATGAAGTCATTAAACAGGTCTTCTTTGTTTCCCCTCATTTGCAGGTTGCAGCCGGCGTCCAGGAAGTGGCTATATTTGGTGCTGCTTCAGAGACATTTTCCAAGTAAATTATCTCCCTTTGTTTGCATGTTTAGTCATCTCCCCTGTTTTTTTTCTGCAGCTTTCTCCCCCAGTGTTTGCATACAGTTATCTGTTACTATTCTGGATTGCATCATTTGTGGTTATGCTAGATGTGTGATGGTTCTGTCATTTGTAAAAGACCGTATTTAGGCTTGAAAATTGGGCACACACAGAGACATTAACACAATCTTGTCAGTGTGGTCTCGCATATATGATACTCATTTTGTATGAGTGACTAGGCATATGGGATACTCAATCTTGTATGGGTGACCTGGCATATAGGATACATAATCTTTTATGATGACCTGGCATAAAAGATACTTAGTCTTGTATGGTATGTGTATACAATTATATATGTGTGAACTAACATATATGACACATGAGCATGTATATGTGAACTGACGTATGTAATACACAAGCATGTGTGTTTTAACTTACATTTATGACACTCAAATGTGTATGTTTGAACTGATATTTATGACACAAGTGTATATGTGTGAACTGACATATCTGACACACAAGCATGTATGTGTGAACTAACATATCTGACACACAAGCATGTATGTGTAAACTAACATATCTGACACACAAGCATGTATGTGTGAACTAACATATCTGACACACAAGCATGTATGTGTGAACTAACATATCTGACAACACTATCTGACACACACAGCATGTATGTGTGACAAACTGGCAGCCAAGTACATATCTGACACACAAGCATGTATGTGTAAACTAACATATCTGACACACAAGCATGTATGTGTGAACTAACATATCTGACACACAAGCATGTATGTGTGAACTAACATATCTGACACACAAGCATGTATGTGTGAACTGACATATCTGGCAGCCAAGTGCATATGTGTGAACTAAAATATCTGGCAGCCAAGTGTATATGTGTGAACTAACATATCTGAGACACAAGTGACTGTGTGTGAATTGACATATCTGACATACAGTCATATATGTTTTGAACTGATATATCTGACACTTAAGTATGTATTTGTGAACTGACATATCTGATACACTAGCATGAATGCGGGAACGGATATATCTGACACACAAGTGTGTATGTGTGAACTGACATATCTGACGCACAAGTTAGTGTTTGAACTGATGATGTCTGAACATGTCAAGAACCACCACGTCACACTTGCTGCTGGTATCTTTTGTGGCATTATAAACAATTGTTACTTTTAAAAAATGTTGTGCAGCTTATGCTTATGTGGTTGTTGAGAGAACTGTTTGTATGGTTGTGGCAGAAATGTTTGTTTGGTTGTGGCAGAAATGTTTGTGTAGTTGTGGCAGAAATGTTTGTGTGGTTGTTGACAGAGGTGTTTGTGTGGTTGTTGACAGAATGTTTGTGTGGTTGTTGACAGAGCTGTTTGTGTGGTTGTTGACAGAGCTGTTTGTGTGGTTGTTGACAGCGCTGTTTGTGTGGTTGTTGACTAACTGTTGGTGTGGTTGTTAATGGAATTGTTTGTGTGGTTGTGGCAGAAATGTTTGTTTGGTTGTGGCAGAAATGTTTGTATGGTTGTGGCAGAAATGTTTGTTTGGTTGTGGCAGAAATGTTTGTATGGTTGTGGCAGAAATGTTTGTTTGGTTGTGGCAGAAATGTTTGTGTGGTTGTGGCAGAAATGTTTGTGTGGTTGTTGACAGAGCTGTTTGTGTGGTTGTTGACAGCGCTGTTTGTGTGGTTGTTGACAGAATGTTTGTGTGGTTGTTGACTAACTGTTGGTGTGGTTGTTAATGGAATTGTTTGTGTGGTTGTTAATGGAATTGTTTGTGTGGTTGTGGCAGAAATGTTTGTGTGGTTGTTGACAGAGGTGTTTGTGTGGTTGTTGACAGAGCTGTTTGTGTGGTTGTTGACAGCGCTGTTTGTGTGGTTGTTGACAGAGCTGTTTGTGTGGTTGTTGACAGAGCTGTTTGTGTGGTTGTTGACAGAATGTTTGTGTGGTTGTTGACTAACTGTTGGTGTGGTTGTTAATGGAATTGTTTGTGTGGTTTTTGACAGAACTGTTTGATGTTTCTTGACAGAACTGTTTGTTCACAGAAAGAATATCAACTGTTCAATCAGTGAATCTATAGAGAGGTTCAAGGAGATCACTGATGCAGCACATAAGCTCAGCATTCCAGTACGAGGGTATGTGCCAGAAGTGCCATTGTATGTCAGTAGTACTGTTGTGTGTGTCAGAACTTCACTTGTGTACCAAAAGTACCATCATATCTGTCAGTACCATTGTATTTGCCAAAGATGCCAATTTTTGTGTCTGTCATTGTATGTGTCACAGCTGCCATTATATCAGTTTAGATATGTCAATAGTACCATTGTAGATGTTAGTAATTCATTTTTATGTCCATAGTAGCGTAGGTTGTCACCATAAGAACGAGCGTAAATTGTATGTTATAGGTTGTCAATATATGAATATGTTTGAATGGTTGCTCATAGTCTGTAAAAGAGAATTATTTGTTCACATTGTCATTGTACCAAAAACCTTTGCTGACACATCTTTCAGTGATAGCATCTATCCTAACTGTTATGAAATACATTCGAAATTTTGTTTTATAAGAGGGGATCCTACCATTATGATGAACATTCTTAAGTGGATGAAATCATTGCAGGTAGGCTGAGATGGTGCTGTATCATTCCTATGTATGTGTGGGGGTGTTCAACAGCACTAATTTACCACTATATGAAGTTCTCTGTGTGTGGGTGTTCGACAGCACTAGTTTACCAATAAATGAAGTTCTGTATGTGTGGGTGTTTCGACAGCACTACTTTACCACAATATGAAGTTCTCTGTGTGTGGGTGTTCAACAGCACTAGTTTACCACTATATGAAGTTCTCTGTGTGTGGGTGTTCAACAGCACTAGTTTACCACTATATGAAGTTCTCTGTGTGTGGGTGTTCAACAGCACTAGTTTACCACTATATAAAGTTCTCTATGTGTGGGTGTTTGACAGCACTAGTTTTCAACTATATGAAGTTGTGTGTATGTGGATGCTTGACAGCACTAGTTTACCAATATATGAAGTTTTGTGTGTAGGTTCGACAGCACTAGTTTACCAATATATGAAGTTCTGTGTGTAGGTTCCACAGCACTAGTTTACCATCCTATGAGGTTCTATATTTGGGTGTTTGTCAGCACTGGTTACCACCATATGAGTATCTATATGTGGGTGTTTGTCAGCGCTATTTTACCCCCATATGAGGATCTATATGTTGGTGTTTGTCAGCACTGGTTACCACCATATGAGGTTCTATGTGTGGGTGTTTGACAGTGATAGTTTACCACCATATGAGGTTATGTTTGTGGGTGTTTGACAGCATTATTTCACCCCTATATGAGGATCTATGTTTAGGTGTTTGTCAGCACTGGTTACCGCCATATGAGGATCTATGTGTGGGTGTTTGTCAGCACTGGTTACCACCATATGAGGTTCTATGTGTGGGTGTCTGACAATGATAGTTTACTACCATATGAGGTTCTGTTTGTGGGTGTTTGACACTACTAGTTTCCACCATATTTTTTTTTTTTTTCATCGAACACCGGCTGTGAATTCCAGTGGAAGGTCAGGTAATCGTCCGCTTGGACTTTTGGCTTTCACCTGGACCTGATTTTTGCGTGTACAACCGTTTTTTATTTCCCTGCCTCATGGGCAGCTGTACGCCGACTTCGAAGGAAGACGTCAGGCCTATTTCTAGGGTGACTGTGGCCATTGTTTTGTGTGGGTCAAGACGTTGCCTGATTTGTGTGGTGTCCACTTTGTCTCCTTTGCCGCAGGTATTGCCCCCGGAGTACCCCTTTGGGTCGGCCCCCTGTGGAACAGTTAGCCCTCAAGGGAAGGCAGGGGCAGATCTTGGGCATTCCCCGCCATCCAAGGAGGCATCCATGTATGCAGAGCCGACACATGGCGCTCTGTTTCTTTCTGGGCTCACCCAAGGAATCGTCACGTCCTGCACAAGCCTGCTTAACCTCACAACCGTATCAGGCCTCCCGCTCGGACAGGGGCTGCGCCTCTGGGGGTCAGCGGGGAGCAGCTCGCGGGTTTTGGACTTTTTAAACCACACAGATTAGGTACATTCTTTTTTCTTCGCACGTTAGATTTCTTTGACGAGCCGTTAGCCCGACAGATTTTACATCCTGCATCAGGCATATCGTTATCAGTTTTGTCCCAACACTCGGGCAAGTGGTGTCTTTGGGTGTGGACATTCGGTCTTTTTCAGTTCAATTCAAATTTTGAGGTCAGATTTTGATCCGTATGATCTAGTTTTGTCGGAAATTTAGAATGGCTGCTGTTGTGGTGTACCCCAGCGCGGTGACGACGACACTGAGGGTTAACCGAGGATGTACATGAATGGCCAGCCTATGGATGGTTTCTGTTGTGGTGTACCCCAGCGCGGTGACGACGACAGAGGATGTGCAGTGAACAATGTTCTCTTTATTCCGCAGTCTTTTAACCAAGGGTTGTAATTTTGGCTGTACGTTTGGCAGACCTACTCATGTTTCTAATGAGTTTTGATAACAATTTTTTCACCCAAGCGTTTGGGGGCGGGCTGATGAGAGCCACAAGGACACATCACCTCTGGGGGCCGCCAAACTCCGAGATCCCCTGGCAGCTCTGTTAATGCTCATTTGAGACATTATCCGTGGCGCACGACGAGGACGTGCTGCCGGGGTCTTGCGTGAGGTTCCGTACAACCAGGATATTAAAGGACTGGCGCCCGAGTGACGTACGGAGTATCTCCTTATACACATCATGTTGGACTTAACTTCCCCTCACGCCTGTGACATAAATCACCGCGCCACAGTTTCCACCATATGATTTTGTATGTGTATCTGTGTATATCTGACAGCACTGATTTATTAGCGGCTTGAAACACAAAACTGCACCTGCGCATGTGTAGTCAGTAATTCAGTGAGTATGATTTGGAGGGTTCAGGCAGGTTCAGTGTGAAGGTGGTGGCTCACATCATTACAGAAGTAAACTGTGCATGGAGTCACCTTTATTTTCATTCCCATATATGTGGGCATCAGTGGAAATGAAAGAGCTGATAGGCTGGCTGGATCCGCTGTCACTACCGAGGGTCAGCCTAAGTATCATGCCCTCTGAAAAGTGGGAAGGGTGGAGAACTTTGGAGGCAGTGAATCCACATGACTTGCCAGAATGATGAACTTAAGAGTTAATGTCAGCATAGCAAAAAACTAGATGCACACCAGGCACATCAGACGACTTGTTAATCAACATAGAACTGCTTGCTAAGTTTCATACTTAGGGGAGAATCTGAGTACCTATGGACATGTCCGGAGTGCAGTAATGATAACCCAACTAACTAACTAGTTTACCACCACATGAGGTTCTCTGTGTGGGTGTTTGGCAGCACTAGTTTACTGTCATATGAGGTTCTCTGTGTGGGTGTTTGACAGCACTAGTTTACTGTCATATGAGGTTCTCTGTGTGGGTGTTTGACAGCACTAGTTTACTGTCATATGAGGTTCTCTGTGTGGGTGTTTGTGTGACAATACGCTCGGTGACTCCAGAATGTCTTTCCTCAACCTACTTTTATTTCTTTGTATTTTGAAAGTATACAGGAAAATAAGGATTTGGATACATCCTTAATCTAAGTAAGACGACCACATCACACCTTTAATTCTCCTGGACCGTTGGTCATATCAAACACTAAAACTTTTTCCCAGATGTTAAGTGTTAAGGTACAGAGATAAGACTGACCAAGCAGACTTACTGACTGGAGATTTGCACACCATTTGTTGGTGTCAGATAGTTATTCCCCCTGCCAGATCTTCAGGAACAGATAACAAGGGCTAATTGCCATTATCTCCCCCTGAGGTTACCTAAACTGGATTGCCGGTCAGATCGTCAATATGGACACAGTGAGCGGAAAGTGTTAACAGAAGAATTGACACCGTCTGATTTTATTGTGATGGCAGGTGAAGTAGGCCGGAGGTGTGACTTGTCTTATTTGCTCTGGTCAGATGAATTGACCAGGAGATCCTAGCGTGGGAATTCAAACAATTGTTGTACAGTCACTGACTGACAGCGAATAAACTTACCCACAGGGGAGGAGCTATGATATCCTTGAATGAGAATGATTTTAAGCGTAATGTAGGAGGAGCTTGATAAAAGTTATAAAGGGCTGAACTCTAGGTCTGGTAAATGAGATCCTGTCCAGCACATGCCATCTGTTGGGCTTACCTAAGCTTGAGACAGAACTTTTGGCATCGTGGTTTCATTTTTCCAGGTAAGATCGAAATTAGGTTCAAATCTATATTTTATGATAGAGTTCTAACTGTCTTTTTACTCAAGTGTGTGTCTTCATCACTTTGTAGTACTCCTAGGCGGACATTTCTTCATTCTCGTAGGGCACTGTCACATTGCTTTATATCCTATTTGATAGTGTCATGAATGTTTTTTCGTGCACATGTGTTTCAATGTTGTAAAACCTAAATGTTGTTGTTGCCATTGAAATTTAATGAACTATCATGTTTTTAAAATCACAAGCGTGAAGATAACTTTGGCAATCTTTTCACGTGTGGTTAATGTGAATCTGTATTACATACAGCTAACACACTGAAATGTGTTTAACTCTCGGGAGGCTAATGCGGAGATTGATCCCGGAGAGTAAATCCACGAGATTTGTTATTTGATTCGCCCCAGAACTATTGTTAGCATTCTGGGCGCGTCGATTGTTCCAAGCATAGATTCCAGAACTGGTTCTGTCTGACTGATTGTCATTTTGAGTCGGTACGAGAGATGGCACCTGACGTAGAAGACTTGACTATCATTACAGGACGTGTAGAGGAAGGCAGAAGATGTAACAGTTGGAATGTGAGACATAAGCCCTTCCAAATTGGACAGGAGTGAATGTGAGCATGAGGGAGAGATGAAATGTTTTATTTAAATAAACATGCTTGATGTTAGTATAATATACATGCTTAGTGTACATCTAGAGCAGATACTACAAATATGCGCTTGTTTCTTCATTCTCCAGTTCCCACATTGGGCAGGGACTAGTAGGCATCCATTATTTGCCGACCGTCGAGTGTAACGACCTGCAGAAAGCAGTGAGGACGACAAACTGGAAAAGATAGGCAGGGTCTCAAGCCGAGAACTGTCCAAAGGTTGTTACTTTCCAATACCTTTATGATTTCATCATTCACATAACCTAAACTCTACTAGCCTAAACAAGTTCATTTTATTTTAGTCAGATTTATTAAATAAATCTTTTTGATGTTTAAACATAGTTGAGTAAATTGTGTACTTAGGTTCAAGTGTCTTTGTGCATATTAGTTTACTTCAGCTAACAAATATTTAAATCACTTGATGGGGGCTTTTAAGTAATGCCAGGAGAGGAGAACAGTAGGAGGGGTTAACTGAGTATCCTGATATTATCTCAGTGGGTTCATCTTGATCTCTATCTATCCCTTCTCCTACTCCTGTGGATACAAGTACAGCAACTTTCATTTCATGGAACGAGCCACTCGCTGTTTTCTTGGCTATCCATGACTGTCTAGGATCAACATAGCTTAGATAATAGTCCAGTTTCTCACGTGGGTGGGCATTGTTAAGGATCAAACCCACACCCTCACTATATCAGTGTATTTACCCACGTGGGCGCGCGACAGTTTGACAGCACTAGTTTACTGTCATATGAGGTTCTATGTGTGGGTGTTTTGCAGCACTAGTTTACTGCCATATGAGGTTCTCTGTGTGGGTGTTTGACAGCACTAGTTTACTGTTTTATGAGGTTCTCTGTGTGGGTGTTTGACAGCACTAGTTTACTGCCATATGAGGTTGTGTGTTTGTTATGTGTGGCAGCACTAGCTTACCACTATATAAGATTCTGTGTGTATGTCAGCACTAGTTTACCACCACATAAGGTTCTATATATGGGTGTTTGTCAGCATCAGTTTGCTAACACATTATGTTCTATGGCTGGGTGTGTGACAGCGCTGTTTACTTCCCTATATGGTTCTGTATATATGTGTGTCCACCATTTGTGGTTATAAGTATGTGTATAGCAGCCCTTGTTTACCACATCATGAGGTTCTTTGTGCAGGTATTTGACAGCAGTTTACCAAAGAATGAGGTTCCATGTGTGGGTCTGTGAGAGCAGTAGTTTACCACATCATGAGGTTCCATGTGTGGGTATGTGACAGCAGTAGTTTACCACATCATGAGGTTCTATGTGTGGGTCTGTGACAGCAGTAGTTCACCACATCATGAGGTTCTTTGTGTGGGTCTGTGACAGCAGTAGTTTACCACATCATGAATGAAATTCCATGTGTGGGTCTGTAACAGGAGTAGTTTACCACATCATGAGGTTCCATGTGTGGGTCTGTGACAGCAGTAGTTCACCACATCATGAGGTTCCATGTGTAGGTGTGTGGTGGCACTAGTTTGCCACCAGAAGAGGTTTCTGCAATACTTTTGGTCTCTAAATTGATGGCTGATTATGTTCTGATAAAATTGGAATATGTTATTGTTTTTGTACATTCACAGTTCTCAAACCTTCTTTGTATTTCATTTCAGGTATGTATCCTGTGTTTTAGGCTGTCCTTACGAGGGTGATATCAGTCCTGACAAAGTTGCACAGGTCAGTGTTAGCTGCGTCAGTGGTCAGCCTTGTGTTACACGTCAGCGTTAATTGTGTCACAGGTCTGCCTTAGTAGTGTCACAGGTCAGCCTAGTGTCACAGGTCAACTTTAGTAGTGTCACAGGTCAACTTTAGTAGTGTCACAGGTCAATCTTAGTAGGTCACAGGTCAATCTTAGTTGTGTCACAGGTCAGCCTTAGTAGTAGCACAGGTCAGCATTAGAAGTGTCATAAGTCAGCCTTAGTAGTGTCACAGGTCAGCCTTAGTAATGTCACAAATCATTCTTAGTAATGACACAGATAAGTCTTAGTAATGACACAGATAAGTCTTAGTAATGACACAGATACGTCTTAGTAGTGTCATAGATCAGTCTTAGTATTGTCACAAGTCAGCCTTAGTAATGTCACAGTAACTGTTATCAAGCCATGACTGTACATGTGATGTTGGTGTTCCTATGTGTGTACATAAAAAATCATAAACAGTTGTTGTATAACTGGGTGCTATAAAGCCATGACTGTACATGTGATGTTGGTGTTCCTATGTGTGTACATATAAAATCATAAACAGTTGTTGTATAACTGGGTGCTATAAAGCCATTACTGTACATGTTTTGTTTGACCATCTTGTAAAATACTTTGTTAACTGCCACTGTCATTGACTGATTCTGTGTCTTGTTTATTCTCAGTAACTCTGCTCATCCTCTGTGAGTGTTTATAGGAATTTGTAAGTGTAGTTGTGTGTCTTTTCAGCACTGACTTCTTTGACACTGCCTCTTTTTTTTCTGTGATGTCTAGGGCTCAGTATGGGCTAAAAAAGAATAAACGCACTGCATCATCAACAAGTATGGCGTAGGAGTCGACTAATTAGGGATGGGTCCTTCAGAGATGAGGTGTGTCCTTCAAAGTTAGGAGTGCATCTGAGTAAAAAGTGAGGAATTAACAGTCTGCATACAAATAAACCAGATCTAAAAATGGATGGGTATATAGGGCTCAGGTTCCAGAACAAGACCAAAGTCTAGAACTGGACAAACAGCCAGAACTGTCTGCTGAAGTTCATCGCCAAAGAAGATGCCCTCTTTCACCTCTTCTGGTGTCCAGAGAGATATAAAAGTTCTGCTTTCCTCACAATCTTATGGCTAAAAGTTTTATGGATATTGTAAGTTTGTGTTTCGTCTTTTCCACACTATCATCAGGTAGCCAAAAGTTTGTTGGACATTGGCTGCTATGAGATCTCGCTAGGGGACACAATTGGAGTTGGCACGCCAGGAGCCGTGAAGAAGCTGATTGCTGTTGTCTCTCAGGTTATCCCAATAGACCAGATTGCTATACATTGTCATGACACGTATGGCCAGGCCCTGGCAAACATCCTGGCTGCACTGCAGGTATGCTTGTTGTGTGTCATTGACTGTTGTTTGTCATAGTGTATTACTGGCTGTTTTGTATCACTTGCTGTTGTCTATTTGCATTGTTGACTGTTGAATCTTAGTGTCTATACCTTACTTTTGTGTCTCTTTGTGGTGTCATTGACTGCTGGGTCTTGCTGTGTATCATTGCTGTTTATCTCATTGTGTATTTCTAGCTGTAGTGTCTCAATGTGTATCATTGGCTATGGTGTCTTATTGTGTATCATTGGCTATGGTGTCTCATTGGCTATGGTGTCTCATTGGCTATGGTGTTGCATTGTGTATCACTGGCTGATGGGTCTTATTGGCTGATGGGTCTCACTGTGTATCACTGGTTGTTTATCTCATTGTGTATTATTGGCTATGGTGTCTCATTGGCTATGATGTCTCATTGGCTATGGTGTCTCATTGGCTATGGTGTCTCATTGGCTATGGTGTCTTATTGTGTATCATTGGCTATGGTGTATCATTGGCTATGGTGTCTCATTGGCTATGGTGTCTCATTGGCTGTGGTGTCTCATTAGCTGTGGTGTCTCAATGGCTATGGTGTCTCATTGGCTATGGTGTTGCATTGTGTATCACTGGCTGATGGGTCTTATTGGCTGATGGGTCTCACTGTGTATCACTGGTTGTTTATCTCATCTTATTGGATGAATATTAATGGATATTGTTTTTCATTACATTACTGGATGTTGTGTTTTTATTACATCTTTGGATATATTTGTATTTTATTACAGAATGTTGAGAAGCAAATGATGTGTTCTGTGATATCACAACATGTTTTATAATGAATCTTGTGCTTAATCACATCACCGGATGTTGTGTAATCAGTATTGTGTCTTAGGACATCCCTTGATGTTGTGTCATGAATGTTGTTATTCTGTGATATCATTAAATATTGTATCATGAATGATGTTATGCTGCCTCACCAACAGATGGGAGTGAAAGTATTTGACAGCTCTGCAGCCGGTTTAGGAGGATGTCCGTATGCTAAAGGGGCCAGTGGGAATGTCTCCACAGAAGATGTTGTCTACATGATGAATGGGCTGGCCATCAGAACTGTGAGTTTGTGACTTGTTCAGCATTTTAGAATTTATATAAATGGGCTGGCCATCAGAACTGTGAGTGTGTGACTTGTTCAGCATTTTAGAATTTCTATGAATGGCCTGGCCATTAGAACTGTAAGTTTGTTTTTAACATATTAGAATGTTTGTGAATCTGTACTTTACTCTCTGATTTCTTCAAGCATTTTAGAATGTTGACTAATTGTCTGTCAATCTGTACTGTACTGTTTGACTTCTTCTGTATTTAAGAATTTTGTGTTAAATGGTCCGACAGTCAGCATCTGTAAGTTTATTGCTTCTGGCAGTAAGCCTGCTCTCTGAGACAAGCATCATGTTTCTACTGTTTGTGGAAGGACAATGTCATGTAGACACCTGATCTGTGTCTCAGTGGGTAAACTCATGGTGTATGTCTCAGAGAGTAGATGGTAGACACCTGATGTATGTCTCAGAGACAAGACGGTAGACACCTGATGTGTCTCAGAGAGTATATGGTAGACACCTGATGTGTGTCTCAGAGAGTAGATGGTAGACACCTGATGTGTGTCTCAGAAAGTAGATGGTAGACACCTGATGTCTCAGAGAGTAGATGGTAGACACCTGATGTATGTCTCAGAAAGTAGATGGTAGACACCTGATGAATGTCTCAGAAAGTAGATGGTAGATATCTGATGTATGTCTCAGAGAGAAGACAGTAGACACCTGATGTATGTCTCAGAGAGTAGATGGTAGACACCTGATGTATGTCTCAGAGAGTAGATGGTAGACACCTGATGTATGTCTCAGAAAGTAGATGGTAGACACCTGATGTATGTCTCAGAAAGTAGATGGTAGACACCTGATGTATGTCTCAGAGAGTAGATGGTAAACACTTAATGTATGTCTTAGAGAGTAGGTGGTAGACACCTGATGTATGTCTCAGAGAGTAGATAGTAGACACCAGATGTATATCTCAGAGAGCAGACATTGTAAATATTTTAGTTAGTAGTTAATCTTGTTACATCTTGAGTTAATCTTGTTACATCTTGAGTTGTTCCCTAAAGTCAGTGTTGATACATAACATCTGAAGTTACTCTTTCTTAAGTTAATCTTGTTACATAACATATCAAGTTGCTGTCTCCAGTTAATCTTGTTACATAACATCTCAAGTTGCTCTCTCCAGTTAATCTTGTTACATAACATCTCCAGTTGCTCTCTCTCTCTCTATCTATCTCTCTCTCTTTCAAGTTAATCTTGTTACATAACATCTCAAGTTGCTCTCGCTCAAGTTTGTCTTGTTACATAACATCTCCAGTTGCTCTCTCTTTCAAGTTAATCTTGTTACAAAACGTCTCCAGTTGCTCTCTCTCACTCAAGTTTATCTTGTTACAAAATATCTCCAGTTGCCCCTCTCAATCTCTCCGTCTCTCTCTCTCTCGCTTAAAAGTTAATCTTGTTTCATATCATCTCAGGTTACTCTCTCTTAAGATAATCTTGTTTCATTTAATCTGAGGTTACTCTCTCTCAAGTTAATCTTGTTACATAAGATCTCAGGTAGCTCTCTCTCAAGTTACGAATGTGTTTGCTGCTGTCTTCCCCAGGGTGTGGACATCCACAAGCTGATCGATGCTGGTCACTTTATATCTTCTGCCATTGGACGAAAGTCAGGATCAAAAGTTGCCATGGCCACAAAGTCATCTTTATAACAGAATGGTGCAGATATATGTCTGTCATGTTGTAAAGTATTTATTTTATCTGAGAATAGCAACAAATAATAACATTAAGTTTCACATTTTTAAAAATGTGTTTGAGTCAGGAAAATCAGGGATGTTAGCCACTCAAATTGCATTTGTTTAATTTCACCAGAAATTATCTAAATTTTTATCACGGCTGCAATATGATGTGTGTAGTTCTAATGCTCAGTTCACAAATAGGAAATAGAAATATGGCATTAGAAAGAAGAGTGCATATGAGAGAGAGAGTGTGTGTGTGGGGGTGCATTTGAGAGAGAGACTGGAGGAAGGGGTCAGGGAGTGGAGTCATTGATGATGGAATACATTTTAGCAGAATTACCTGTGTTGTTCTGAATAAAATTGTGATATTTGGGTGATTTCTTTATCTCATCACATGGATCTCATCATACACATGCACATGACATCCTATCACTTACTTGCACACACACTGACACTCATACACACATCATAGATCACACATTACATCTCATCACATGGATCTCATCATGCACATGACATCCCATCATACACTTGCACACACACTTACACTCACACACATCATAGATCACACATGACATCCCATCACATACTTGCACACACATGCACACATATCATAGATCACACATTACATCACACACTTGCACATCTCAGATCACACACATTTCATCTCTGCGCCCACACACACACCTCATTACAGATCACACTTACACACACCCACATGTGTGTGGTTTCATGTTGTTTGTTTGTAAACAAATTGTGTGATTTCATGTTGTTTGTTTGTACACATGTTTGATTAGTTTCAGATTGTTTGTTTGTAAACAGATATGTGTGGTGTCATGTTGTTGTACACATATGTGTGTGGTTTCATGTTATTTGTATCTATGTTTATGTGGTTTCATGTTGTTTGTTTGCAGACACATTTAGGTGATTTTGTATTGTTTGTACACATGTTTGTGTCCGTTTCACGTTGTTTATTTATACACATATGTGTGTAGTTTTATGTTGTTTGTACACATATATGTGGTTTAATATTGTTTGTATGTACCCATGGTTATATGCTTTCATATTATTTGTTTGTATACACATTTGTGTGGTTTCATAGTGCTTGTTTGTACCATGTTTGTGTGCTTTCATGTTGTTTATTTGTACACATATATGTGTGGTTTCATGTTGTTTATTTACACACATATATGTGGTTTCATGTTGTTTGTTTGTACACATGTTTATGTGGTTTTATGTTGTTTGTACACAAATATGTGTGGTTTCATGTTGTTTGTATGCATGATTGTGTGGTTTCATGTTGTTTGTTTGCACCATGTTCATGAGGTTTCATATTGTTTATTTGTGTTTATGTGGTTTCATTTGTTTGTTTGTTCACATGTTTGAGTGGTTTCATGATGTTTGCTTGTAAACATGTTTGTGTTATTTCATGTTGTGTGGGGTTTATGTACATGGTTATGTGCTTTCATGTTGTTTGTATACATGGTTGTGTGGTTTCATGTTGTTTGTATACATGGTTGTGTTCTTTCATGTTGTTTGTATACATGGTTATGTAGTTTCATGTTGTTTGTATACATGGTTGTGTGGTTTCATGTTGTTTGTATACATGGTTGTGTGGTTTCATGTTGTTTGTATACATGGTTGTGTGATTTTATGTTGTTTGTGTACATGGTTATATGGTTTAAAGTTTGTATACATGGTTGTGTGCTTTCATATTGTTTGCATACAAGGAGATGTGGTTTTATGTTGTTTGTATCCACGGTTTTGTGCTTTCATGTTGTTTGATTGATCACATGCTTGTATTGAACATGTTGATTGAGCGGATTTTGCAAAGTTCTGCATCTTTCTGATACTGAACAGATTTTTGCAAAGTTCCACATTTGTCTGATATTAAATTTTACGATTACTCTCAGACTTTCTTATTTCAACTTTATGTGTGTGTGTGTGTGTGTGTGACTGCTGTCAGCATTGATAAATGTACACAGAACCTGCTTGAAGACCTATGCAGGTTTGGGAGAAAAAAGGTACGGAAAAACAAGGGTTGTTAGAATCAATGAATCACAAATTTACATCATTACACTTGGGGCATTCCCATATGTGGTCTGTCCCTTTCCTCAGCAGCCAACGAAGAGTTCCCATATTGAAAGTGCCAGGGTCCTCGTGTGGGTTCAGGCGCCCTATTATAGGGTTGACTCACTGGGAGCTTCCTTCAGAGTCGGAGTGCATCTGCCTGAGAAGCAAGGAACCAACAGTCTGCACACAAATGTCAGATGTGTCAAACAGATGCACACGCAAAACTCTGGTTCTGAAACAGGACTGCAGTCCAAAAGTGGACAGACAACAAGAACTTCCCGCTGGAGTTTACAACATGTGAACGCAAAGATGAAGAAGAAAAAAGTGCCAGGTGTACTGTGACAAAAATTTTGCTTGTTTTTTCCCCCTGTGGTCAGAAAATCATTGAGACCTTCTGCTCACTCCCAGCTAATTAATTCTCTCCAGATACAGATGGTCTGCCTGTTCTTTTGCACTGTTTACATGATCCCAGAGCACTCTCAATGTGCCTGCTTTATTGTAAAGTAGTTTACTGGGCAGAGGAACAGCAGCAGCCAGGCTATCAGCCTGTTCATTACCACACACACCCAAATATCCTAAGCACACACAAAGAACCAAAAAAAAAATGATATGCTTCTTATCTGAATTTAATCAGACATTGCAATCTGAGCTCGAGTCATCAGTGTCTAACTTTGTTTACACTTCTCTCAGCTTTTAGATGCCTTCCTGATCTCTGTGACACCTCTTTAAAATGTTGAACACCTTCCTAAACTACTCTTGGACACCTATTTTAGGTGTTTAACACCTTCCTGGACCCTCTATATGGCACCTCTTTCAGATGTTGAACACATTCCTGGACCCTCTATATGGCACCTCTTTCAGATGTTGAACACCTTCCTGGACCCTCTATATGGCACCTCTTTCAGATGTTGAACACCTTCCTGGACCCTCTATATGGCACCTCTTTCAGATGTTGAACACTTTTCTGAACCATCTCTCTCAGGTATTGAACACTTTCATGTGGCACGTTGAATTCAGTCACAGGCATGAGGGAAACTTAAGCCATTGTGCTGTGTACAAGCAGATATTCTATACCTCACTATGGGCGGCAGCAGGCTGTTTAGTGGTTTTATGGATCCTTACGCACGACTCATGTCAAAAATAAGTCCTATATATTTTAGTGAATTATCTCTATGTTACTGTGTATATTTTAGCTTTGTCTGAAGAAGTATGACATGAATTTACTTGAGCTGTCAGTGATCATGGGTTGTACACCGCACTCTCTTCTGGGACATAGGCAGGGGCTGTGAGGTAGGGGCGGGGCTAGCACCAGTTCTAGATGTTGTGGGGTGGTTCAAAGCAGTGACGTCGTGTAATATAGAACACGCCACATCACTGTTGATAGCATCAGAGATGATACAGCGCGACACCCCTGTAACATAGACTTGCCCATGTAACATGTGAGCAAGCATGAATGAAAGGTCAACCAGTGTGTATTTGAGTCGAAAGGTGTGGTAAGAATCCTGCTGTGTATAAGGAGATACTCCATACCTAACCTCAGGCGTCAGCAGGTTCTGTGCTGGTTTAATGGATCCTCATACAAGATCGCCTCATGTCCTCGTCGTGCACTACGGGTCATGACTGATATCAGCCTAGACCAGTGTTTCCCAGATTTTTATGGCCTGTTGACCCCTTTTCAGTTTTAAAAAAAAAAAAAAAACACCCAGCGCCCTCCTCTCCTTGGAAGTAACATCATAATCATGTGCCACGCCAAAAAGCATAGACGATTATCAGTCGCCATTCTACACAATCAGCAGAATCACTGAACTGGGGGCCTTCTTGGCGAAGCGGTCACGCTGTTTGCCTCACGCTCTGATGGTCATGGGTTCGTTTAACGGCTGCCCTCTTCAGTTCACGAGTGCACATTTTTATGGAGATCCCTGGGGAGCATCGCCGGAGCTACGGAGTTCATGCTCTAGGTAGGCAGCTTGTTCTGCAGAGAGATACTGATTCATATGGGATAATCATCATCATCGGTTCTCGTTGCGCCCAGTGGCACATGAGGCTTCAGAGAGGACTTTCCATACTTTCCTGTCCTGTGCAGTCTTCAGTGCAGTTCTCCATGTCAAAGATGCCACACTCAGGTCACTTTCCATCGTTCTTCTCCATGTTGTTTTTGGGCGCCCCTGTTTTCTCTTTCCCTCTGGTGTCCATGTGAGAGCTGTTTTGGCAGTTATATCAGGATTCATTCTCATAACGTGGCCAAGCCATTTCTCTTGGTTATCATATTGTCTAAAGTTTCTTGGTTTGTGACTTGAAGTAGTTTAGTGTTTGAGATTGTATCTGGCCAGACAATTTTGATAATTCTACGTAGACATGTGTGGTGGAAGGTAGACAGCTTGTGTGCATCCTTTTTGGTCATTCTCCAGCATTCCGCTCCATAAAGAAGAACTGGCAAAATGATGCTCTTGTAGAGTCGGAGTTTCGTTCCTCTGCAGTAATTGTTGGATTTCCAGATTTGCCCCATCCTTCCAAAAGCAGCTCTAGCTTTGTTCAGACGTGACTGTATGTCCTCTTCAGTCCCTCCCGGTAGGGACACCACACTGCCAAGATATGTGAAATGTTCTACATTTTCAAGAGTTTGGTTATTTATGGTCACTGCCTCTCAATGTTCTGTCTACTGTGTTCTTTAGTATCCAATCAATCACAAGGTTGAAGAGGAGAGATGACATAACACATGCCAGTCTCACACCTGTCTTTACTGGGAAAGATGTAATTTTTTATACTGCAGGAAAAGTCTTTATAGAAGAGAGCAATTATGTTGACAATTTTTTTCTGGAATTCCATAATGTCGTAAAATTTTCCATAGACTGTCTCTATGTACGCTGTCAAAAGCTTTCTCAATGTCCACAAAATTAATATATATACTTCTCTGCCATTCATTGCATTGTTCTAAAATGTTGTGTATGGCAAAGATGTGTTCAGTTGTTCCTCTGCCCTTTCTGAATCCTGCTTGTTCTACTCGTAGGCATTTATCTACTCCTTTTTCAAGCCTCATTATGATGATTTTACAAAATATTTTGCTCGGTACTGAGAGTAGAGTAATTCTCCTCCAATTATTGCAGTCTGTTAAGTCTCTTTTTTTTAAAGGGATTTGGACTATTGTTCCTTCGGTCCAGTCATCAGGCAACACTTCTATTTCCCAAATATCCTTGAACAATGGTTCTAGAATGCTAGCAGTTGTGTTGGGATCTACAATGTCCTGAGAGGCTGGTTGAATATCTGGGGGATTTTCAGGATCAGGTCTGTTCAAGAGGTTAGAGAAGTGTTTAGTCCACTGCATGTCTTGTTTTTGTTCTGTGGTGAGCAGTCTGCCTTGGTTATCTCTGATGGGTATGCTGTGATAATTGTTTCTGCTTCCACAAATTTGCTGGGTAATTTTGTGTAGGGTTTGTAGATCATGTGCTTTAGCAGCATTTTCTGCTGTTTCTGCTAGATTTTCCATAAATCTTTTTTTTTTGGTCAGCTCTGGCACTTTTCTTTGTCATTTATTTAGTTCACTATATTCTAACATTAGTTTGTCTTACTGACGTTCTGATTTAGTGTGATTTATGAGGCTCTTTATTCTTTTTCGCTTGGCAATATAGTATATGGTTTGACTGCTTATCCATTCTTTGTGGTGTTGATTCCTGGTTCCTAATATGTTGTTGCTAGTTGATTTGTATGTTTCTTTGATCTGTTTCCATCTGTCTTGAATGCTGATTGCAGTTTGAGTGTCTGGGTCACTTGATAGGGTTTGAAATCTATTCTTGAGTTCTACTATAAATTTAGTGGCAATGTCTTTTTCTCTTAAAAGGTTAACATATGGGATCAAACCAAATGAAATGAAGTCAGTTCTCTCAACATTAATCTTGTAACCTTTTTTTTTTTCATTTAATACCTTCTAAGTGCACTTCAGGCTGCTACCGTCCCAGCACCCTCTTAATCTGATTGAAACCGCTAGCCCCCACCTGAATCCTCCCAGAGTTCCCCCCTCCCCCGGGGGTACTGTAGTGCTCCCTTTGGGAAATAAATTTTGAAACACTGCCCTAAACCAAGCTGGTAGGAGATCTCAAGAGTTGGTAGCCTCAGAGATACAGTGTCCAGAAATCCTCTGACACTCTTCAGGTGACAAACACGTTCCTGAACCCACTCTGTGATACCTCGGTTGTTAAACACCTTCTTGAACTCACTGTGCAACATCTCGGCTGTTGAAGACCTTCTTGAACCCACTCTGCGACACCTCGGCTGTTGAAGACCCTCTTGAACCCACTCTGCAACAACTCGGCTGTTGAACACCTTCTTGAACCCACTCTGCGACACCTCGGTTGTTGAACACCTTCTTGAACTCACTGTGCGACACCTCGGCTGTTTAACACCTTCTTGAACCCGCTCTATGACACCTTGGTTATTAAACACCTTCTTGCACCCACTCTGTGACGCCTCAGCTGCTAAACACCTTCTTGGCCCAGTCTGCGACACCTCGGCTGTCGAACACCTTCTTGAACCCACTCTGTGACACCATGGCTGTTGAACACCTTATTGAACGCACTCTGGGACACCTCGGCTGTTGAACAACTTCTTTAACCCACTCTGTGGCACCTAGGCTGTTGAACACCTTGCTAAACCCACTCTGTGAAACCTTCAGGCGACTTATTATGGATGTTTCCTTTGAAGTCGGAGTGCAACTGCCTGACAGGCAAGAAACCAGTGTTGCCACTTTTCTTTGACAAAAAATATCCAAAACGGTGTCAAAAAATATCTACAAAGATCTAAATCTGCGGGGAAAAGATCTAGAAAAAACATCCAAATTGAAAAAGTCAAAAATTACATAGCTTTTATTATGACTTACCCTACATAATCATGTCCTCACCTTCACTGATGTCTGCCTCACAAGATCCACAGGATAAACTTAGCTTGGATAATGAAGTTGAAGCTTGAGATCCAAAATGACCCTGGTATGCTTTAGCTGTTCAAATTTCTTTATGTGGAACAGTAGGCTTATTTCTCTAGTCTCATCAGGCCGAATTTTAATGGCACGATAGCATTTAGGAGGTCAAATTTCATCCTGTTTTTTTAGGTTATATTTGATATAATTCCTAGCACTCTTTCTACGTCAACATTTGAGTGGGGTAGTATCATGGCAGACATGGCCCTTTAAAGAGCTTACAGAATGGACTGTTTGATGAGGCATCTTTAAATTGTCTCACTTCACTCCAAAACGCTTTTGTTTCTGTTTTGTTTGTCCATTCAGCTAACTTTATTTTGGTTAACTGATATTCTGCTTCCGCAACACTATTATCAGTAGCCCCTAAAAATTTCATAACTTTACAATATTTATGTATGTCCTTTATTGGCTGAAGTATGTTGCTCACAGAAAAAGGTGAAATATTTTTCAAAACATCTAGATTTTCAGGAAGTCTCTGCTTCAATTGCTTCAATAATGAGATAATGAAATCTTGACAGCGTTTTCTTAAGTTGTTCTCTTCATTCTTTGTTAACAGTCCTTTTGTTTTTAAATCATCAATTTTTGATTCGATTTAATATTCAAGGTGTGGCCTAGGAGCCAAATAGCTCTCTATAGTGCAAGTGAGCAAATCAGCTTTACAAGTTGGCAACACCAGTCTTTTACCGAGTGAAATAGCAAGGTGAGATCATCAAGTAATTTAACTTTATCAACAAGTTTAGATTCGAACAGTTTATTAACTTTTTGCACTTCCATTAAAATAGGTTATAAAAAGAGAATGAATGACAAATTATTTTCATCACTGTACATTCCATATAGTATTTCAGCTGAATAGCACTTTTAACTTTGTCTTGTTATTTCAAACTGTGTCTTCAAGTTCAGCCATTGCTTCATACTTCTTTCAATAGCTGGTTAAATTGATAACCATCTAGTTTTGCAATCTGACAGAATTTTCGGTGGTGTGGAACCATCATTCAAGGCTGTATATAATGTATTGTTGTCTGACAAATGATTTGGAAAACCAGTAAAGTGTTTCAGCAATAAGGTATTCCAAATTCCTTGGTAAATATTTAGATGAAGCATGTGATAATGCTAGCTGCAATGAATGACGCATACATTTTATAAGTATTAACGATGGGTTAGCTTCCTTCAACTTGGCATAAACGCCATTGTTTATACCAACCATCACTGAGGCATTATCAGTACCAATTACAGCCAAATTCTTCAAGCCTGTTTGCTGATTAAAAGGTTCTTCAGTTCCTAAACTATACTTTCTACATCACACTTTTCAAATTGAACTAGTCCAAGATTTTTTACAAATCGATCAAATGGTCACAGTTTGAAATTGCACAGTGACAAATTAAAAACATTGCGACTGATTCTTCAACTTTTGATGATTCTTTTATCAGTATAGTTCTGAAAACAGATGTCAGCGGTGTAATATCTGTAAATGAAACTGCAGTTTTATGCTTTTCTCAGTCTCTGCATGACTCTTTGAGTTTTGTATTTTCGCTTTAATTTCACACTTGCAGTACTTACAACAAGCTTTGGTCATATCCCCAGTTTTTCATTTTGTCATCATGCAACCACTCTTTCCAAATTTGTTGCTCATACTTTACTTTTGGCATGTTGAAAGGTTTTTTCAAAAGTGAAAGCCACATAAGAAAGTGAGCAAATATTTTTTTTAAATCACATGAAAAAGAAACGGAAAGTCAGCACAGTGAGGATACAGTTGAAACAAAGTTAGTATGATTTACGCGCGTTTTATTAATCAGTACCGGGGCTGCCATATATTTGTGCGTTGACCTCAGTGAGAGTTCAAAGTTCAAGTAATGGCAGTTATCACAATGTACGTGCCAGGCCAAAACAAAAATATTGTAGTAAATATTTTACACAGTAATTTTTAAATTGACAATAACAGAAAAAAATCTATAAAATATCTAACTCCGTGTGAAAATAATCTAGACAATTATTTACGATCTAAACGTCAAAAACAGTATCTAAATGCAATTAAAAAGATCTAAATTTGGATATAAAAGATCCAAAGTGGCAACACTGCAAGAAACCGGCAATCTGCGTCCAAATAGCCAGTTCTATAAAACGAATGTGCACACACAAAACTCTAGTTCTAGAACAAAACCTAAGTCCAGAAGCGGGCTAACAACCGTAACTTTCCGCCGGAGTTTATAGGCGGTAAACGCTAAAAAGAAAAAGATTGCACTGAGGAAGAGTGTGGAGTCTTTTTCTTCTTCTCCTTCATCTCCTTCTTATTTTCCACCTTGTACCTCATCGAAGTGTCGAGGGGGGGGGGGGGGGTAGAAGATGTAATGTTCGTTGATTAGCTCTGTCAAGAGTACTATTAAGACTGATGTTCATTTCTGTAAGGCTATTCTTAATGCCATCACTCCATATTTTCCGAGGTCTTCCACTCGCTCTATACCCGTTGTAGCGTTTTAGTGTGGCTCGCTGTGGCAATAGGAATAAACTCACAGGGAGCAAGTACAGCAGGGATCTACCAGTCTTCAGTAGAAATTATCCTCGTCGACACACGTTTCGGCCCACTATTCCTAGACGTATTCGGAGGTGGGCCCACCTGAGTTCATGACGCTCAGGGCTGGTTCCCCGCTGCACGGAATTACCGGATGGTGTTATACTTTCGGCCAGAGACAAGACGACTTGGTGGTTTCGAAGGAGGTACTGTGAGATAAGAAGCCGCCGCGACAGCCTAATTAATGCAGTCGGCATGCCTGGACGACCGAGCGACAAGCTTACTTTGGTTTACCGGACACATGTTGGACTTTTATTAGCAGTTGACAAAGGAACACTGGCAGACAATTCGTACACGATGGACTTTCAAAGGGATGAGAAACTCCTTTCCGCTAGACACCCGGACCAGCTCACCGAGGCCCGTCCCCTACGTTGTTGCGCTGCGTCCAAAGCCAGCTAGAGGCCCTTTCGGCTGCCTCTCCCAGTTTTTTAAGTGTTCGTTTCCGTTCATTACCGCGCAATCCTAGTTCTTTCACCACATTGTAGAGCGAAGTGGAAACGAGGCCTCTCGCTCCCACTTCGACGGCAAAAACCCGTACTGTGTAAGCCTCGTTTCTCCTCAAACCGGCTGCTAAATCACTGTACTTCTCGAGCTTGTACAAATGATTCTCCTCCATACGCGACTCAAACGGGACCGTCAACTCAATCAGGATGAGCTGCCGTTTTTGCGCAGAATGGAGGACGATGTCCGGTCGCAGGCCGGTTTTACGGATCAACTCGGGATACCGTTCATGGCCTGGCAGATCAACCGCCAGTAACCAGTCCCTCGCAGAGTCTAGCACAGATGGAGCGAATGTAATATTCCCAGACATTGCAGACGTTTTGAGACGATCAACGAAAACCAAGGGAGAAATATATCTAAAGGTCTAGGTTTCATTTCATGGACTGTCGCTCTGTTCATAAGTGTAGTTGTTACTGAGATCCCTGACCTATGGGCGTGGTTTATACTTTGTGGGACGTCCTCGGCAGGCGGCTGTTCGTTCTGCGGAGAGAGAGAGAGAGAGAGAGAGAGAGAGAGAGAGAGCGCGAGAGAGAGAGAGAGGGGGGGGGCTAAGGCATTAGGGATAAAACCAGGGTAACGGTATGCAATACTATTACCGATTTTGGCCATAATTTCCCCAACGCCATCATCGGCGACCGGGTCGCCTACTTGCTCGTCGGTTGACGACTTCGTCGCCGGTCGGGACAGTATTTGGACCAGTCTCCTTTGATCGTATCAATACTGCAGTTCATTTTCGGGGCTTTTGATGGCGTGCAATGCTAGGCCATTTTATATGGCACACATAACCTAGTCACAATTATAACCTAAAGCCCCAGACCCCCTTTTCGGGATACTGGTGAACGTAGCGATTTTTTTTTCCAATAAAGCACCTACCTATCCAGCGTTGCTGTATTAGACACTTTGCGATGAGTTAAAAGTTAGTTGTGTATCCTTTACAGGACGTTGCAAAACCAACCCCAACATTTGTTGGCTGTTCTGGTTTTTCTGGACAAATTGGGCGTCAGTAATTTGCCATAGCTTTTTGAAAGGTCAGCTCTCGGTACCTATGTCGAGGCTAATGCAAGACAAACCGTCCGCAGTAACCTTACTAACATTGTTAAATTAAAATATTGGATTCATCATGGCCTTTGTATAATAGTTGATTATCCTCGTCGATTTAATCTCTAGGAGAAATTTCAAAAGCGAAAAAAAGTATACTCTAGCAAAGAATTGTCGCGCACCGAAACACCTGGATTTGTACAGGTAATGTCACATACGGAAACACCTGGATGGGGACAATTGGGTCACAGACAACCAATGAGGAAGTATCATCTGGGTTGGAATTGTAAACGAATAAAATGGCGACCAGCAAGAAAACATTTAGCGTCCTAGGTTTCATTTTTGGTACAGGATGTCTGGCATCTCTCATTGCATCATTTGCGTCAGACCGATGGGTGGTGTCTACGGAAAAACAAGTGGCTGGCTTCAAGAACCTAGGTCTCTGGTCGGCATGTTTCTCCAAGTTTTCGACCACCTCCATGGGTACTCATCGACAAATATTACGATGGTTGTTGGTGGCTGTTTGACCGGGAGATGGACGAGGTTCGTTTCTACCTGGTGCCTTGTGAGTAGTCCTGCTTTATCTCTGGGCAACGGGGTAGACGGGAGCAGGGGATAAAGAGGTGCAAGGGGAACTAGGTAAAGAGAGGGCCTAGCAGAGAGTAGACATAGGTTCAGAATTAGTTCACATATTAAAAAAAGGTGCCACAACCGTAGGTACTGTTCCACATCCTGGTGGGTGCTGAGGTACCATATTTCTTTGCAGCATAGAATCAGACTAACCCACACTCCCCGTGTGGGTTCCGGAACACCATTGTGGGGGGGGGGGAACAAGAATAGACCCACTGCCTTCCCAACAAGCATGTCGTAGGAGTTGATGGCTCTCCTTTCAACTTCGGCCGGTAGACAAACATCGACATGACTCCGAGTAACCGGCCGTCGATGTTTGTCTACCGGCCGAAGTTGAAAGGAGAGCCGAGTTGATTAATGGTAGCTTTCTTCGAAGGGGGAGTGCATCTGCCTGAGCAGAAAGGAACAACCATCTGCACACAAATAAGCTAGTGAAACAGGTGTACACATAAAATGACATCCAACTAGAAAGAAAACAAAAGTTAAGATCTAATAAATTTATGATAAATACACTATGTTACAGGTGATGTGACAAACATATGATAAATACATGAGTGACAAATATTTAGCAAACCCATGACGTTACAAGTGGACTGAGTCAACAAGGACATACAGAAGAAACCCTGGGGGGAAAAAAACGTTGGTAAGAAAAGCCAGATG
>CAJHNH020003727.1:0-59160 GCA_905116865.2 Candidula unifasciata
TTCTTTTCTGTAGACGTGTAGTGAAGTGTATTATATACTATATGTTTAGTTAAGGTATATAAATATTAGATAATTAATTTATTAATAAAAATTATATTATTATTGATATACTATACTATACGCCTAGGTCCATTTAATTTCCAATCGTCTCGTCATTGATTGTCTCATTGTCCTGCCATTTGATCAAGAAGGACACAGGCGAGAGAGTTAGGTCGACGAAATGCGCAACTCTTCCTCACTTTAAATGATAAATGAAATCCAAGTCCTTGCGCAAGTCACTTTTTCATTCACAACTTACTCCTGCGGCTTCCACCTGTTGGCACTCACGGCACTGCTCGCGAACTTTCCAGGCTCACATTGAGCTAGCCAGCCATCTTTGTACTCTAATCATTGATCATAATTAATACGTTGGATGAAAAGGGGTTTTTAATCATTCGTGATAGACGAACAACATTAAAAAAACATTCTGTAAAAACGTTTAGAGACTAATTTTCAAATTCTCATGATACCTAAAAATTAGGCTAATTTAACTTTTAATAAACTTTAAAATTTTAATTTGTCTGTTACACTACACATTTTGGCTATCCTCTGAATAACGGGCACAAAATATGGCGGCTGCAAAAATACCCTACCACAGAGCCTCAGTCACGTGTCAATTGCGCACTTCCAGCGATCTAATTGCGGTTTTCTGACGATTATTTATCGCCACCGCCGAGAGTGTCGCCCACGCCGCGTGATATTGTAATCTCTTTTCTATAGCATTTCAGCTCAAAATTTCAGCTACAGGGAAGATGTATGCTGTCAGAATTATAATTTTGATCTCCTTGCTGGTGCTTAACCAAAGACTTAATTTCTGTCAAACAGTCTCCATTGCTATTTATTATAGAGCTTAGATTTTCAAAGTTTGTTACTTTTTCAATTTCTTTATTATTTTTTGTTATTTTTGTGTGACAGCCAGTTTTATCTGTGGTCATTATTTTAATTTTCTTTAAATTTAAGAACAGATTTTGATCTTCACTGTGCCTTTGGACAGACAATATTAAATTTTCCATTTCCCTTTACGCTGTTCGAAAGGAGGACTGTCATCTGCATAGGGAAGTTCCGGAATAGGGTTCCCACCCATTTTAAGCGGATCATTACTGTCACAAGTCAGGTTATTTTTGTGACATTTCTCATTATATTTTCTGCGTATATATTAAAAAGATATGGTGAGAGAATGCACCTCGAACCAATCCGATGTTTCACTAACTGCTCTGATGGCTGCTTGTTGTTCATGATAAAGATTTTCAATTAAATGCGCTGTAAACCCCATAGTTCTGATAATAGTCCAGTTTCTGATGTCGAACACAGTCAAATGCCTTGCTATAATCAATGAAACAAGCATGAAGATCTACATTGTATTCTGTACATTCTATGGTACTTTTGTGATTGAAAATAAAAATGGAAATATTTTGGCCACATTAAAAGACAAAACAATTTTATAAAAACCATACTGGAGTAAAAGATTTAAGAAGGCAAGCAAAAGGTAGACAGCGATATGAATACACCCATGTATGGGGATAACATCAAGAGGTGGACAAACAAGTCTGTCAAAGAATACAACCAAAACAGGAGAGTATAAAGGGAAATATTGGAGAGGACACTTTTTATTAATTAAGATTGATAGAAAATATCAATAACAACAAACATTTACAGTCAGATGAGTCACAGTAATTAAAATGACAGTTGTTTACAAATAAGCAGGGAGTAAAGTAAACATATTATTCATTTGTACTGTAACTTATGTTTTAACAAAGCTACAAGAGTACAAGGCTAAATTAGGACATTGTAGTTAAGAGCGCTGGGCTCTCATATGGAGGACCCACGTTTGAATCTTCAGTAAGCTAATGGATTTATATGTGTGTCTGGGGCAAAAATAAAACCCTGCCATTAACAGTTTGTGGTGGCAGCACTACCCATGGCACCTAAACCCTCAGGCTCAAGGCCCCTCTATCCTACACCGCACTAACAGTTGGTCACTATAGGCAGTAAAGATTTTTTTTATTTTTAACATCGCAGCACTTGGGGTATTCCCATAAGCACTCTGTACCTTCTTCAGCAGCTTCTATTGTGGTGGTACCAGTAGCAGTTTAATTATAACCATCCTGCCTTTCCGTTGAGTGTTGGTAAGATCCCCTGGTCACTGCCTGCGGCACCATTCTCTCTAAATAGCAGTGATCCGTCCTATGTGTAACACAATATTATAGCAGTTGGTATGCATTAAATTGTAATGTTTATGTATCCTGGAATATAATTTTAATTGTAAATGCTTATAACATGGTTTTCTTGCAGTTATTTGAAGTTATTTCCCTAAAGATCTGACAATAGTCCCAGTTTCAAGATGCAGAATATCAAACATTTCTTCAAACTTAAGACCTAAACTTCAAACCCTGATTCTGCTTCCAGAGATGATAATGCTCCATTGTCAATTGGTGAACCATTTAATGTGAAAAAACATTGTCATGTTGGTTTTGATAAAGAGAAAGGAGAATTTGTTGGCCTGCCACAGGCTTGGGAGAGGCTGCTACAGAATTCAGATATCTCGTAAGTATCTTGTTTGCCTTATTTGTGTTACATAGCTCAGTTCCTTGAGACTTGGGGATAGTAACTAATGGCTCTATCAAACTGTAAATAGACATTTTAGATTACTAAAAATCATTTAAAATAGTTCTGTTAAAATAATGAGATTCGAGTTGAAAAACTGAAATCATAGCACTCAGGGCTGATGATACAAGTAACAGACTGATTGTATGTTCATCTTGTCTATCCCCTAAATGTTGAGCGTCAGACAAATCTCGTAGTCACTGTTCGCTTCACAGTTCTCCTAGAGTAAAGATATAAATAAATTACAGCCATCTTTTAAATCTCAAGCCCTGAACCTAACTGTTCCCTATACCTGGCTCTTGGGCATTAAAGCAAAAAAACCAACATTATATATACAAATTTTAGTTACATGCAAACAAGTGGTTAGATTAAGATGAAACTTGGAGACAATTTAGATAACATGCCTACCTTTAATCTAGTGCCAACATTCCTCCTTTGTGTGCCAATCCACCCAGCAGGATCAGCCTTGTTTCACAAAGTGAGCACCAGATGTTGCTGTCTGAGGGACACGCACTCTCACTTTTGATCTAGTTCTAGATTTATAATTTTCAAGATTCTCCTCATCACTCGAGCTCTCACTGACTATGTCACTTCAACTGGGAGCGTATTCTTCATGAAATTATGTCTCCTTAGAGTCTAAAACAACCAAAGTATCAATCACCTGTTGGACTGAAAAGCCTAGACCTACTTAACTTTCCTGTCGAAGTGCTTGGTTCATCAGCCGCTCGTTTTATTGTGAATTTTCAGCATTTTGTCACGTGAAACCACACAAAGTAAACCCAAAAACACACGGGCAGCCATTTGCAATGACTAACCATGGGGTTTGATCATGATTAGTTGGTTATTTTTAGTTTGTGACACGTTTTGTCACAAAAAATTGGGGCAGCGGTATAGCAGCAGGTTGGAAAATTCCCGAAAAATGTTGACAGTGGTGTGGTAGGGTTAATTCCATTGGTTCATTGGAAATTTGGTGCTAGACCTAGATTCTGAAAGTAACTTGGCATTCCTGGGGGATGTGGTCGACATCACGACTGCTTCTTTTACTTCCTGGAACATTTCCTTGTACCTTTTTTAGGTTGTGTCAACAAGGAAATCCTAGGTCAATTGTAAACATCAGTAGATTTTTTAAACTCAGTGCAGCCATCTAGCCACTGCTCTACTGTGGCTCCCTTTTTGAGAGTTTGCACAAATATTAGTAATGATGTAAATATACATTCACAACTGACATTGTGAAAGTTCTTATTAGCCAACTAAATTACATACGTTAGGCAAGGTTCCAAGGTCATGTTAAGTGAATCGGTTGGCAGTAAACGAAATAGGTTTATCATTGCAAATTGAAAGACTATATCAACAAGGATATCCTGAGAAAGAGAGATGGTTGAGAATAAGATACTATTTTGAAGGTGCTGTGCATATTAAATACAATTTTTAAAGCCTTTATAAAAAAAACTGTAGAGATTAGACTGGGAGAGCCAATAACCTAAAACTGTAGAAATTAGACTGGAAGTGCAGATACATTAAACTGTAGAGATTAGACTGGGAGAGCCGATAACCTAAAACTAGTAATTAGAGGGGAAGAGCAGATACATTAAACTTGAGAAATCAGCCTGTGAGAGCCAGTAAGTTGAACTGTAGGAATTAGACTGGGAAGGCCGATAGACTGGTCTGTAGGGATCAGACTGGGAGAGCATATAGGTTAAACTATAAGCATCAGACTACAGAGAACATAAAATGGACATGTATGTTGAAGGTTAGGGATCAGACTGGGAGGAAACATAAAATGGACAGATAGGTTAAATGTTAGGGATCAGACTGGGAGAGAATATAGGTTGAAAGATAGGGATCAGACTAGGAGAGAACATAGAATGGACAGATAGGTTGAAAGATAGGGATCAGACTGGGACAGAAAAGTATAATGTTTGAGTTAAGACTGAAAGTGCAGATTCATTTGAAATTTAGAGATTGTTACATCATAGAATAACTTTGAAATGAATGTTTACTTTCTTGCAGAAAGAAGGAACAAAGAGAAAATCCGGAAGCTGTGATGAATTCACTAGAAATGTATACTCATTCTATCGAGCACCAGCCATTTGCAGCAAAGTACATGATGGTTGCAACTACAATCTGGGAATCAGATAATAATATAAATCCTGTAGATGATCAGTCATTGTCAGGCTTTGAGAACAGCCAGGAAACCAGAGCCAGCGGAAATGAAACATATTCTGTCAACCCAGAACAATCAGTTCAAGAAAATGTTCAAGATGAGGTTGGCATAAAGTGTTGGCTTATAAATCTGGATGCAATACTTCTGTTTTGCTATTAATGTTTTTGTTGCTTCTTCACTGCTTCTTTCCTTGTTTCTTCTTATTACTTTTCATCAGTCAGATCCGTAGCAGTTACACTTCATGTAGTATATTTGCCAGTGTATGAGAAATCTCTTGAATAAGGTTCACCTTAAAAATTAACAGACATTTTCCAGTAAAAACTCAAAAAAATTATTATACTCAGTTCAGTACACCAGTCTCTAATTACAGCCATTTCACCTTTTCCTCTTGTGCACACATTTGTTAGTTAATTTGTACAAACATCCTGCTGAGACTCCAAATTCTTATAGTTTTTATTTTCATCAGTGTACGTCCAAAATGCAATTCTGCTGACCTATTGCTGTGTTATTCAGCTTTTTTTATCACCTGGAGGTTTAAACTTTTGGTGTAGGAATGCTGCTTACTATCTTTTCCATATCACAAGCAACTGAAAAATAACAGTACCTACCTAATTTTAAGGCCTATTTGAGAACAATGTGTGTATGTATATATATATATATATCCCTAGTAGGTGGTGCAGTGCCCAAAATGGTTGGTTGACCTAGCTATTGTATTTCTGTTGGGACCTTCTCTGCCTAGCACAGCTAAAGTGGTAACCACCTTTGAAAAATGTTTGACAGCTTGTGACTATTTACCCATCACCTGACTGCTATGACTTCACATAACCTTGCTGCTTAAAACCTTCACTTTACCTTATGACTCCTACTTGGAGAGTCTGTTATGATAAATGAGGAAAAGATCAGAATGTACAATTTATATAGCCCAGCAAATGAAGATCTTGCACTTTCAATAATGAAAATAAATGACACAAAGTGCACTGTAGTTGGAGACTTTAAAAGCCACTCAGAAAGATGGGCATACCTAAAAACTGACACCAGATGAAATGAAGTGGAGGACTGGGAAATATAAACTCCAATCATCATTTGATCAACCAACCAAAAGACAAACCCAGTTTCTACTCTAGAAGATTATGTCAATCTTCCACTCCTGACTTGGCCTTTTGAAGAGGAGACATTCTTCACAAAACTGATCACAGTGTACTAGATCACAAACCAGTAAAAGTTGTTGTATACATAGATTATATCCCACAGGAGCAGAAACCATTTTCTTGTTGGAAATACAAACAAACTGATTGGGATAAATTTGATTTGCTCACTGTAAAATCATCAACATACAATATGGCAACATGAAGACTAGTGGAAAGTTTAAAACAAAGCATTACTGCAGGCAGCATATGAGTGAATTTCAAGGTGTGAGGAAAATTACAAACCCTACTTGAACAAAGAACTACATATTCTGGAGATAAAAGTCAAAGAGGCCAGGAAGACAGCAGAGAAAGAACATACAACTGAAGCAAACATTTCACTGAAAGCCATCTCAGCAAAAATTTTAAAAAATCATGAAATCAGACAACTAGAAATACTTGGAAAGAAAAAACAGAAAGCCTGAACTTGGACAAAGATGGAAATAAATTGTGGAAATTTGTAAAAGCCATAAACAGTGACGGTAACAGACAAATAATTATTATACAAGGTAACAACATTCTCACAGGAAAAAAGGTTGCAAATACACTAATGGAATACTCTGCTAGTGAAAACCACATTTATATCACAACAGAACACAAAGAGCAATGGACATGTCAAAATAACACAGAAATCAGAATTTTATGATGGAAAATCTGATTATGGAAGAGCTGGAGCTGGCAGTGAGTTCCCTGAAAAAGAAGAAATCAGTGCAGGATGAAATCACAAATGAAATAATAATAGGACTGAAAAAGCGATTACTAGCAGTCTTTAACTGCAGCTGGAAGAGAGGAATAGTCCCTCAGGCATGGAAGGAATCTAATACCAGTCCAGAAGAAAAGGAAAAGATCCGGTAGAACTAAATGCCTATCGACAAATCAGCCTAAATAGCTGTGTAGGAAAATTGAGGAAACACATTATAAATAACAAGATTAATGGAGCATCTAGAAGACAAGCACCTACTAACTTGACAACAAGCAGGATTTAAGAAGTACAGATCCACTGAAGCCCAAATAACACATGTAGCTCTAGAGGAAAAAAAACACACACTAGCAGTCTGGGTAGACTTAGAAAACACATATGATAAATTATGTAAGGGGAACTGAAAGTGAAACTACAAAAAAATGTTCATTTATAGGAAAATGTACAATGGAATCAGTCACTACATTGAGAACAGATCTGCCAGGACAAAAGTACAAGGACAGACTAGCAACTAAAAATGTTAGAACAAGGTGTACTCCAAGGGTTAGTATTGTCACCAATATTCTTTTTAGCATATGTAAATGATATTTCAAATAACTTTCCAACCAGAATACATACCTCGTTTTTTGCAGACAACTAAGTTACATGGATTAGAGAAGAACATATTAGTGTAGCCAACAATAGGATGCAGCAAGCCTTGTCAAAAATGGATCAAAGAAAACAGTCAACAGCAACTGGAAAGTTCTCAAGTAATTTTAGAGCAGAGGCATAGACTCTGAGAACTGCAGCAGGAATGCTTCTGTCAAAGAAAAATAAAGAGGAGTACATAGCTACCTTCACAGATGCAAAGTCAGTTGCCACAGCCCTGAAGAGCAAAAACAGTACAGAACTAGCAGACCTTTGAGCTGCATTTCATGAACTGAGTCAGGAATGAACAAGTCATAGTACAATGGATTCAGTCTCATTGCAACATACCTGGAAATAAAGAGGCTGACAGATTGGCAAAGGAAAGTGGAAGACTACACCAGCCTGATATAGACATGAAATGTGATGAGGCCAGGAGGTTTATAAAAGTACATATAGTAACAGGTGGGATTGTGCACATCCAGGCTACACGAAGGATGATGCTTACTACTAACTTGGCCAAAGAGAACAAGTAGTGATTTTTAAACTCCACAGGACACAGTAGGCTGAAACACCACTTCTTCAATAAACTAAGATAGGAGACACTAATGATTGTACCTTGCTGAAAGAGTGTCCAACATATGCAGAACCGAGGAAATTATTGTGGCTAACCCCCACAACTTTTTAGGATAAATTGGAGTTGTCAACAACTTCAAGTTGACTGCTGATTTCTTCAAAAATATTCACATTGATGTTTGAAGGTGTAAGAAGAATAAAACTGTCTGGGATTCTCGAAGCTGATAATCCCTAGAGACACAGCTCGTAAATATGACGCTGGAAGAAAAATGAAACAGATCCGTCTGTCTGTATACTGCTACACATGATGCCACTTGGCATCTATGTGGGAAATGTTGTATAAAACTATAGTGGATGAGGAAGATCTTAACAGGCAAAAGAAGCAAAGTTCTCATTTTGTGTAAATGATTGAAATCACAGGTCTACAGGCAGGCTACTTACTGTTGGCTACTAAAGTCGAAGCCCATGATGAATGTATGGAAGTTAGATGAATCAGTTATGAGCAGGATGTGATGATTCCTTGGGTGAGCCCTTGTACCAGAGCACCATGTATAAGCTCAGGATTTAAGGAAGCCTCCTTGGATGGCGGGGAATGCTCATGTTCTGCCCCTGCTTTCTCTTTAGGGCTGATCAGCATTACATGACTTCTGTGGACTGGCCTGATATGGAGCACCACCTGTGACCTGGGAAACAACGATGACCACACAATAATAAGACTGCAGTGTCCCACAAAACTAACTAGGAAGGGTAACCTGGTCAACAAACCCTGCAGACGTCAGAGGTGTTATCCGAAAGGCGCAAATATCGCAGCCATGCTGTAAATGGACACAATGTAAATGATGTAAATCTTCTGATGAATGCAGAAGAAAAAGAAGAGTCTACCCTGAGATACATAGACCCAGGGCCCGAGCTGGTCAGAAACTCTCTACACCTGTCTGGTCAAGCTAGACGTTGTAAGAGTCCTTTGAGAGCGAGGGTACAAACAGATCATCACAGTCTGAGGAGAATAGTGCTACAACAGTGGTCAGGAGATCTGGCTGACACTCAAGGGAAAGGCAAGATAGATATTCAGTCATCACTATTACTGGTGCCTTCAAAATTGAAACTCTGCACTTTCCCCGCCCTCGTTTATGGGGTAAAAGAATACACCCACTGTTCCCCTACCAGGTTTATGGTAAAAGGTGACTAGTTAGGGGTATTTCCTTCAAATTCAGAGTGTATCTGCCCCAAAGGTGAGAGACCAACAGTTTGCATACAGATAAGCCAGATCTGTAAAAAGGATGTGCACAAATGACTCAGATTCTAGAATAAGACCAAAGTCCAGAAGTGGATAAAAAACCAGAACTTGTCACCAAAGTTAACATCTGGTGAACACTTAGAAGAAGGCCCCCCCCCCTCCACCGCCATAGGAAACTGGATGGGACAAGAAACGAGGTAGAGATGAGATCTGATTCTGTCAGCCAGCTGCTGAGTTGAGTACATCCAGCAACACTGTGAGCTGTGAAATTCATGTGGAATGCGTTTGGTCTGTACTTGCAAAGATCTGAGTTGTGAACAGCATATTCAAAAAATGATGAGTGACTGGTTGCAACAGCACTGGTGGTATGCCTTATGCATTCATTTGTGATCACCTGGTTGTAATGGCTGTTGTTTTCATCCACTATGAACTGTAATTCTAGTGACAGACTGTTGGTGTTGGAACTTAGGTCAGCGGTCTTATGTATTTTATATGTTTGCAAGCTGCCAGATCTTGCAGGGATTGTTTGATTTTTTCCACATGGGACCGTGATGGGCATTTAGTTATAATTTTTACAGGTGCAGGAACAGAGTAATTATGGGAGTAATTATTCATTTGCTGTGAAGTTGGAAATGTTAAAAAGGTAATTTGTATCTTTTACAGGACATTGCAGAACCATACAAAATTTTTTTGACTGATGTGGTTCTTTTAGGCAACTTTCAGTAGTTTGCCATTGTTTTCTTCTTATTCTTTGTTCACCCACTAAGCTGCAGCAGAAAGTCCTGGTTGTTCATCCAACTGGATTTTGGCTTTTTGCCAGGGCCTGAGTTTTGCATGTACATCCGTTTTACTGGCTTTTTTGTGTGCAGTTGGTTGTTCCTTGCCAATCAGGCAGATGCACTCCAGCTTCAAAGGAAGTCCCCAGTTAGTCGACTCACAACATGCTTGTTGGGGAGGCAGTGGGTCTATTGTTGTTTTACCCACACGGGGATGATTGCTTTCTAAACGGTCAGCTCTCAGTACCACAGTTAAAACCAACTCAAAACATTCAGCTGTCAAATCGTCTACAGCTGAGATGAACCTGTCATTATTAAGCATGTTTGCAACAACTAAGACGCCGATGCCGACTAGAGACATGTGCCGCACTTAAATCCTGGAACAAGAAGACACATGAACAACTAAGCCTAGCCTTTTATAATGTTTGGTAATGCTGAATGCTATAGTTAGTATTATCTGTTTGTTTAAAATCTCAGTTATATACACTACAGCTGTCATATACATTACAACTGTCATAACTTTACTTCAGAGTACCTGCTACCTGTGTTAGTCTACTTGTATTTGTTTGTTTGTTAGGATAAAGTTCACATACCTGAACTGGCCACAAATGATACAGCTGTAGATTATGAGAATTCAGCAGAGCTAGGAGATCCTGACGTTAATGACACGGATGATGAGAAAATCTTGAAAGGGCGATCACAATCACAGAGGATTATGACAGACCATGAAATTAAAGAAACATTAAGTGAGTAATTCTGCAAAATCTTTTTTTTTCCAAAAGAGTTTCTGTGTTTATTTCTTCTGTATGCTCCTAACCTCTTGTGTCCTAACATACTTCTGATCTTTCTGTTATCTCACTCCATACCTAACTTTTCTGTTATCTCACTACACACCTAACTTTTATGTTATCTCACTACACGCCTAACCTTTCTGTTATCTCACTACACACCTAACTTTTCTGTTATCTCACTACACACCTAACTTTTCTGTGTCCCACTGTACTGCTAATCTCCCTGTCCATATGATAACCTGATGGTCGGTATACCTCCAAACTTCTCCCTGTCCATATGATAACCTGATGGTCGGTATACCTCCAGACTTCTCCCTGTCCATACAATAACCTGATGGTCTGTATACTTCCAGACTTCTCCCTGTCCATATGATAACCTGATGGTCGGTATACCTCCAGACTTCTCCACGTCCATATGATAACCTGATGGTCGGTATACCTCCAGACTTCTCTCTGTCCATATGATAACCTGATGGTCAGTATACCCCCAGACTTCTCCCTGTCCATATGATAACCTGATGGTCGGTATACCTCCAGACTTCTCCCTGTCCATGTCATAACCTGATAGTCGGTATACCCCCAGACTTCTCCCTGTCCATGTGATAACCTGATGGTCGGTATACCACCAGACTTCTCCCTGTCCATGTGATAACTTGATGGTCGGTATACCTCTAGACTTCTCCCTGTCCATATGATAACCTGATGGTCGGTATACCTCCAGACTTTTCTCTGTCCATATGATAACCTGATGGTCGGTATACCCCCCGGACTTCTCCCTGTCCATATTCAAGAGATTTGTTATGAATGCATTTTCACAGTCCTGTCATACGGTAGTTCAAAATGACTAGCAGGCTATTTATCAGACAATTGTGCATTGACTTTGAAGGGTTGAGCACTGACTGCAGATAGTTATGTCAGGCTACTGTACATACAATTATCTAGTAAATGTACATTGAATACTGGAGTTAGTTTGCAATGTCCCCCAAGGGCTACATAAGTCACATTTGTGTTGTCATGAGTGCCAACACCACAGTTAATTGAAGTCAGTTAATATGAATTATTACTTGCAAAGGGCTGCATGTTTGACAAGCCTACTGAAAATGATGTGCAACATTTATCAAAAGCAACTTTATTTACATGCAACTGTTTAAACTTCGTACACTTTCATTTTCTTGTCAGAAAATATGTCAAGTACACGCAATGCTAAAGAGAAATATGATTTACAAAAGAAACTTGGTGAAGGGTAAGTCAGTTTTCACTAAATTTTCATTAATTTTCAGGTCCTAAAAGTGCCAAGGTTATTAAGCAGAAAAATTCTAGAATCTAATTTCCTCCCATTGTGATGCAGGGCATGACTAAGTCGCTAATCATCTATACTAACATTCGTCTTTGAGTGTATTGATTGACAGTCATAGAGATAGAGGACACACTAGACAGCATAGACATCGATAAGCTATAGTTACTAAGCTAGCATTTGGACCTGTTGCCTCCAAATAATGACAGTGCTTCATTGGGGGAAACAAGTGTAATTGAAGTATGGTCAACTAGACTAGTGAACTTTGTGTTTTATGTACATTCGACAGTTTAGCAGCTATCTCCGGTCATGCACATAATCCACTGCAGGTAATAAACTAGAATGTCATTTCAAGTTCTCTCTGTTTCCCCAAAGCTTAGCTGTCAGGTCTACTGGGTGTGGCCACATGTTTTGTCTGCCAAGAGAGGACAGTCTTGCAAGACATGTTCTTGAGTTTGTTCAGCATGAAGACATTGACAGAGAGCTGTTGGCTCATACCTTATTAATATGAGTGTTTATTTAGTCTGCAGTATCCTGTGCATAGGCAAAAAACCATGACTTGGTCTGTTCTATTCAGGTGTTTGAGGCAACCATTTTTTCATGGTTATATAATCTCTGTTGGTTATTGAGCATAGAAATAAACACAGACCAAAAACTTGTCTGCATGTAGATGATAATTGTTTATAGGGGGTCTGGCACGGTGATGATGGCTAGGTGCAAAGAGTCAAATCAAGTTGTGGCCATCAAAATCATGGACTTTGACAAGCACCCTAGAAAGAAGCACATCATCTCAGAAATTGAAGTTATGAAACAACACAGACATGAAAACATTGTCAACTTTATTGAAAGCTACTACCTCGACACTGAGCTGTGGGTGGTAATGGAGGTAAGAATTCATGTGGACTGTTATATATATTTTCTTATTCCTATAGTCTCCTAGATTCGCAGATATGAATGAGCTACCATATAACAGTAGCCAGTTGTTCGTGTCATCTGTTAACAACGAATGTTGGGCAGCACATACTAAACCTGACACCCCATATTGTGCCAACCGCTTAGATTTGATTGCCTAGCTTGGAACGTAAACTCTATTGACCACTGAATGAACTAACAACGACAGTGAAATTTATACAAGAGACAAAACTGCTGATATAGACAACTTATTTCAGTCAAACAAAAGAAGAAGAAGAAGAAGAAGAATTGCCAAGCTTCTGCCAGCAAAGTGAAAGAAAGTCTTATTCTCTCATCCTGATCTCTTCTTGATATCCACTGCTGCCCTATGTGTAGGCCTAGTGGAAATAGTGTCCATCTTAAACCGAATATCCTGTCTTCTACTTCATCTTTGTCTTTATGCTGCTGTATCTCTAGTCATCGTCCATAAGTGCACCCGATGTGCCCCCTGTAATACTAACACCAGTCGTCAACAGTCTGGGAGACAGAGAAACGTCTTGTCTCAGAAACACACAGATATGTGGTTTCAAGGAAGATAACAGCCAAATATAATTTTTTTTAAATTACCTTTTTCAAGGGAAGTAATAAGGGGAAAAATTCAAAGGTATATACTTCAGCGAAAGTTTACTGGTTTTCACAGTAAATAAAGAAATGCATAATAACCTGGGCCAGTGATGTGACTGTTTAATTAAACATTGTAGTCGTAATGGCAGCAGATTTAACCTGTGTATTGGTCACCGTTTGGAAAAACTTAATTTATAAACGAAACACGAAATACAGAAAGGGTTTGTATGGATGTGGTGTTGGTAATCAAGACCACAGCCTTCTCATGTACTGTCAGTCATTTCTAAAAAAGATGTTCGGTGAACTTTACATAAATCTCCCCAATAGAGTAGGTCACTTTTCATGCGCAAGCTTGTTGAACTGGTCAACTTTCCTGAAGGTTACAGGTGTGACCTGCTCTATTGTTTTTTTTTCTGTGTTGTCTTTCATTTACCTTTTCATTCCAAAAAAGAGAATGCCTGTGACATAGGTTGCAGCAGTCTTGTTGGGAGGTTGTGTTAACTTCAGTGCTCCATGTTTTTGGAGCACTGGCATGCTGAAATATACAACACACGATATCAACGGTATTACTGAACACCCCCTAACCTTGTGCAAAAGGCACGACGCTCAGGAACTACCAGTGAGGAGTGACCTAGTGTGTGTGTATAGGCGGGGCTAACACACCATGTGGTGAGATGGAACTCGACCGTAAGTTAAGGAGACCCTATTTGGTAATCAACTTACCTTACTAGAAAGCTGACTGTTTTTGGGTTTAAAAATTACAACCATTTCTATTTTTAATAACTTGCAGATCACAGTGATGCAGTGGCTAGCAGGCTTGCCTGTCTGCTGTCTGCTCGGTAGGCATTGGTTTCAGCCCCCTATATTTAAAAAAAAAAGATTTTTACAGGGGAAAAGACTCAAAAGCCAGTCACGCAACACATGCAAAAAAAATACATAAATAGAAAATGCATCTTTACATTCACCAAAGAAGAAAAAACCAGGGCCACAAACTTAAATGTTACAGATCAATTCTTAGAATAAAATTGGCGAAAAATGCTGCCATTGTGCAAGATCTGAATATTGAAGAAAAACTAGTCTGTAAATAGTTTCATGTCTTTGGAACTGAAATACTTATGTGAGTGTATGTATGTATATTTATATATTTATATGTATATTTATATATTTATATGTATATTTATATATTTATATGTATATTTATATATTTATATGTATATTTATATATTTATATGTATATTTTAATATTTATATGTATATTTATATATTTATATGTATATTTATATATTTATATGTATATTTATATATTTATATGTATATTTATATGTATATTTATATATTTATATGTATATTTATATATTTATATGTATATTAAGTGCTGCAGATGTGTAGAACAGGCGGTAATCCATGTTTGTTTTCTGGAAGCAGAGGCATTGATCGGTCAGCTTAAAGTTGGGCACAGTATATTGGATATCACTTTGACCTTAAATAAATCAGACTGGACATTGGGCAGAGGAACCATGCTTCCTCTCTAACTGTGCTGTTTGTCCTGGCATGTTGAGTTTTTACCTTCTTACAGGGTGACCAAAGTAAGCTGATTATCTGCTTCTGGTATGGATAATCAGATCTCTTCATTATTTTTTTCGAGACATTTTGCTTACATTTTTTTTTTTTTGGGTTATCCAGCCATGATGTTCAAATAATTCTGTAAAGAAAACCACATCTCTACAGGTTCCAGATAATGTGTTTACTAATCGGTTGACTGTTTGTGATTCATACATAAGGATTTTATCTTTATAACACTTAAGTGGTCTATTCATCACCTCATTTGACAAAGACAGATTCAATAGACTATTTGTTATTCCTTTTGAATGCTACTTATACTTGCCCAGTTTTACATTTAACTTCTTCAGTACTTCTTGAAATCGAATAAGTAACAATAACTGGTGTTCATACTAACAGATGTTATCTTTTATATCTCAGTATTTAGATGGAGGCGCACTAACTGATGTAGTCAAAGAGACAGTCATGAATGAGGGCCAGATTGCTGCAGTGTGCCATGAGTGTCTGAAAGCTCTGGTGTTTCTTCACAGCAACAACATCATCCACCGAGACATCAAGAGTGACAATGTACTGCTAGGGATGACCGGTGCTGTCAAACTGACAGACTTTGGTTTCTGTGCCCAGCTGAGTGGTGACAGGGGTAAAAGGAACACAATGGTCGGCACACCTTATTGGATGGCTCCAGAGATCATTAAAAGGTTAGTCTAAAGATTTTAAAGTCTCATTTTATTTGTGTTTTGGAAAACATTCTTTGTTCTTTCATCCTGAGCACTGTGATACATGGAGTTTTTTAATTGCACATCTCTATATAAGAAGCTAGTTTCTGCAACTAGCTTGATTTGTCCAAGGCTCTGTCCACAGGTAGATTTTTCTTATAATTTTGTTCTAGTGGAAGCATTACATCATCATCATTCTGTTGTGGTATGACATAAGGGTCAAGTCAATTGTTCCATTCTATTCTATGCATACATTCAATGCCATGTATGGAATCCAGTCCTGTATCTCTGGCTGCCCTCATAAACATTTGTTGTAGGGTGTCTCTCAGAGCCCTGACTTGCTTAAAACTGTTGATTTATCATTAGAGTGCCTGAATAATGTTGTAACTTACTTTTTTGGTTGTTGTTATAAATACAGCTTTTGTGGACACTTGGTTGCAGTCTGTTTGTAGTGGTTTACTGAAAGCAGTGGTGGAAACATTACCCCCCTCAGCTACCTCAGAGATTATTGATATGTTTTATACAATCATTATCAGGTTACAGCCTGATGTGCTTGTCAACTAGCCTGAAGGCAAATCTGATAAAAACTAGCTTGTGGCCAAACTGTGCTGCCTGTGTCAAACATAGACCCTCGCTAGAACTAATAAGTGCAAAATAATAGACTAGGGGTATGATTCTTGCTTCTGCTGCGAGAGTACTTGGGTTCAAATCCTGGACGGGCTCCCATATTATAACTATCATAACTATACGTATAGGGTATCATAACTATGGCTCACATTGTTGGCCACTAACAGATAAATCTGACTAACACACACCAAGACGAACACCTATGGAGAACACACAAAATCTGTTATGTACAAAGAGCTTCAAACTAATGGAAGTACGCCCCAAGAACTGCAGATAGCTCTTATTTAAAACGCAGGCTGTGCCAGCTTTGCAATTACACCTGAGCCGCTCCCATGAATAAGCACTGAGAGTTACACAATGTCTCTGCCATAAAGTCGCACAAATTCTCCCTACAAATGTTCCTCGATCTTTCCCCTTAGCAGTCCTTTTGTTACTCTACAAAGCTCACTCCCTTTTCGGACTGCTCATGAATTTGATCAAGCGCACCGCTAAGTCCGGCTAATCCGTCCTGGCTTCTACCACTTAGTCCAGCTAATCCGTCCTGGCTTTCTCGTAGTCACTCAGTCTGGTCACACCTTGACCTCATAACTGGGTAATCTAGTACACACAAGGGTCCAGCAACATCATCATGTTGCTTACTTGGCATCTGACAATAAGATAAATGACTGACTTGTTCCCAGTGTGGGTTCCACGGCCCTATTATAGGGAAAACAAGAATAAACCCACTGCCTATCCAAAAGCATATCGTAAGAGTCAACTAATTGGGAGCTTCCTTTGAAATCGTAGTGCATCTGCCTGAGAGGCAAGGAACCAGCAGTCTGCACACAAAGGAGACAGATCTGTAAGACGGATGCACATGCAAGAATCAGGTTCTGGAACAGGTAAAAAGTAAAAGTAAAGTTCCCTTTTCACGCCTTTCGGCGCATCGGGCATATGGGCAGAGCGTCCCATATTTTTACAGACCATCAGCACTCTGTGGGTAATGTGGTCAGCATTACGCCGGCTGTCTTTACTTTCCCAGGACAGCCCATCCTGGTACCCATTTTAGGCTGGGTCGACCTGCGACGTCCCATACCACGACAAAAATCCACGCAGCCTGCAGTGGGTTTCGATCGCGGTAGGCTGGCTTACGAGTCGGACTCGCAACGCCTTAGAAACGGACGCCGCTCTGGAACAGGACTGCATTCCAAAAGTGGATGAACAACTAGAACTTTCCGCCAGAGTTTACAGCTGGTGAACATGAAGAAGTAGAAGAAGACTTGTCTTAGAAGAACTTTTGGAGTAACAAGAAAATATCAAAACTCAGAAGAAGGCTGGGATTCAAATTAGTCACACAGTTCATTTACCTTAATGTCCTATAAATACTTTCTTTAAAGGAAAATGAACCTGTGTGAATCCCCCCAAAATCCTTTAAAAACAACTATTTTACACAGGTAACTACTAAATTGTTTAAAAGTTTTATCTACATTTTAATATTTTTTCCTGAGCTAATGTATAGAAGGAGTAATCAATCAACTTGAATAGAGTACAGCATCGACAGGACTCAAAACAAATATAAATTGAATGGCTGATGACTGGACCTCGGTCACTAGAGTTTTACAGGAGAATCTTTACACTGCACAGATACACGCAGAACCATTTACATTTAACTTTTTTGAGAGCAGGTCACCAACACATGCCAGTATATCAGAATTTACAGAACTATTTCATGACCAGAAGTCACTAGATTTAGTTTTCTCAGGGCTAGTGATTAGGCCAATGCCCAAGTACCAGGTTCCACAGAGGCACACTGAAGAAATACAGTGAACACAGAGCAAGGAAAAGACTATGCAGTTGATGGAAGTGTTTGCCTCAAGAACAGCCTCAAAGAAATAAGAATCAACTTATGCAACACATAAGAAACAAGATTCTCACAGCCCGACCCAACACCTTGATGAGGTAACAAGTGAACGAACAAACTTCAGAGGGTCACATATTTGTCACGCAGGCCCTTCTCATTTTTGGCCCTTTCGCACATTCATTTTCTTGTTACTGCAGTTGTTTCTCTAGAGAATCTTAAGTTCAGTCTCATTGTTCTCTTGTGCTTTTATATGTCACATTGGGCTTGCAGTCTGTTTGTCCTTCCATTCAATCCTGTGCAATCACTTTGGTATCATGGATGGAATCCAGTCCTGCATCTTTGGCTTCTCTTATCAACTTTGCCATAGAGTTTCTTTTGGATGTCTTGTCTCACCTTAAGATAACAATATACATGATATGAATATCAACAACAATGGACAAAAGCATGGACAGTAAATGCATACATTCAAACATACATACCACCCACCAATACATTAATACAACTGTACATACATACATACATACATAATATACACATTACCCACTCATAAATACACATACATACACACACACGCAGTCATAAATGCACATACACAGATTCTTATACTTCCACACAAGGAAGTATGCAATGCATACACATACTCATACGTAACTGGAGAAAGAGAACATTGAGAAGCAGACATGAAGTTTTAGTACCAATCTTGAAAGGATTTCTGCTTTCTGATTTGAAGTGCTTAGCAAGATCACTGCAATACAGTCCCCATATGATTACTCAAGATTACTTTGGTACTGGGTTGAAAGACCAGTCTAAGCCCTTGTCATAATAGCTCACGCAATTTAAAAAGCAGTGCATCATTATTACAGTTCAAACGTTAAGTGTTTAAGAGGTTTCACAACAAAACAATCCTGGATTATCAGTTGAATACAACTTACACACGGAAAGTCTGGTATGTTAACCCCTCCCCTAAGCACTCACACACTTGCCGTACTCCTTCTACCCTCTTCACACACAACATCATATTCACGTTTTACCAAGTTGCCATCACAATGGGTCCTTTTAATTTGGGCTCAGAATGGTTAAAGAGCATTACAACTTTAAGCATAAGCTTTTGTAAAATGACCGTACAATCATAGTGAAAGTGTTGTATGTACAAAACAAAAGAAACATTACCATTAACTTAACTTTTCTTTTAACTGAAAATTTATGAGTGACATGACAGTATGATTCAACACCCAGAATAGCTTTTGTGAAATTGACACATTCATGTACCTTCCTAGTGAACATGATTATTGTGTGTGTGCAGGAAACAGTACGACAGCAAAGTGGACATCTGGAGTCTAGGCATTATGGTCATAGAGATGTTGGAAGGGGAGCCACCGTATTTGGATGAATCGCCAATCAAAGCTATTTACCGAATCACAACTAAGGTAAATAAACTTTTAACAGTCAAACCTCACTAGTCTGAATTCTATGGGACAGAAAAATCAAGATTTCATGTTTAAAAAATCATGTGGATGAGGAAGCAAAAAGGAAACATCCCTGCTGAGACCAACATTTTGTTGTTCTGTTAACCGAGTGTTCTTATGCCGCAAGGCATTCCAGGAGTACAGAGAAGGAGAAGAAGAAGAACCGAGTGTTCTTATGCCGCAAGGCATTCCAGGAGTAGAGAAAAGGAGAAGAAGAAGAACCAAGTGTTCTTAAGCCGCAAGGCATTCCAGGAGTAGAGAAAAGGAGAAGAAGAAGAAGAACCAAGTGTTCTTATGCAGCTGCATTAACAAAGTTTTACTGGGTATGTATAGTGTCTCTTCTTTCCACACTCAATGGACACAGACAGGATATTCATATATTCATTGACACATTTCTGGAAACTCAAATAATAAAAAAAAAAAGAACTAATTAACAGCACAGCATGAATATATAGAATGTGTAGCCAGAGAACACAGCCTCTGAGGAACATGTCAAATGTAAAGATATTAACTCATGGCCAAACAACTCAAGTTTTGATTTGAACAGAATAGCAGCATAATTGTTTTCAGCCCCATTTTTTTTTTTACGGCATTTTGAAATTACACTTCGCTGAGGGTTTTTTAAAATATTTTTTTTTAATGTGTATGAAGTAAAGCATACAGACATTATAATACCATCACTAGTACCTGTTTTAAAGGCGGGGTCAACCTGAGTGTGAAGGTCATTACATAAAATGCAGCTATAATGTGGACTTGTACCCATGACTTTCAGGCTGGCAGATCATTTCTAGCCACTGTGCTACTTTGGCTCCCATGTATATACACACACATATACATGAAACTTAAAAACTGCGGGTCAAGACAGGCTGGTTACGCAGACAGGGGCTTGCGCCGTTGCTAAATTTTCCTGTGTGAGCAGTCACTTTCATATTCATCCCAAGGCATGCAGGCGTTGTTGGTAACGAGAGGGCTGATTGACCTATCAGATGCTGCATTAATTGAAGATGGCCGGCCCATGGCTCACGCAGACAGTGTCATTGCCCTTAGAGAGATAGGACGTTCTGAGGATTTTGGAAGCAACGTGTTCACATCAATGCTAAGAATACATGAATTGGGAGTCAAGATCGGGACAGGCAAGCATGAGAAGCACACCGGACGCCCACAAAGTCTTGTTAACCAACATAGGACTGGCACTATTAACCGTACGACGCTGATGAATATGTTGAGGGAATCTGAGCACCTATGGATGTGTCTGGAGTGCTGTGAAGATAATCTAACTTAGAACTTAAAAACTAAGTAGTATAGATGAAAAAGCATGCAGTTATTTTTTTAAATACAATATTATTCTACACTTTTTCCTGTGGTTTTATATGCACAGTGTAATTACCTACAGTTCTGTGCACAGTTCTAGCATGCTCAGGATATGCCATAATTACTTGTACACCCACACAGTTCATAATTTATATATTTAACCATTGACAGTTTACAAGTGGAGACGTTTAAAATACAAAGATGTAGCTCTAAGTTTGAAACAGATAACAGAAGGAATGAGGTTTATCCAGTTTTCCATCATGGAGTTATGTTGTTGTGTGTGTTATTGTGTGTGTTATTGCCACCTTCATAATAGCCATGAACAGAGCAAGTCTGTGGTCTAGTTTGGACAACCTAGGAAGCAACATCAGTTTTGCGTATTGAAAATATGTGATTAATTACATTCAATGGTGTTTTCCAGTGTTCTCTTAAGGATGAATCTGTGTCAGGTCCAGCAAATCGGCAGTGGATTTAAGAGTTCACAAAAATCTGCTCTAGAAACAATATAGGAAATTAGAAAATCCATCAAACGTAACAACAATCAGGGCTCGAGAACAGGTCAGCCATCTCTCACTCATTGTAAACACTAACCACCTGTGAAATGAGATGTTTGAGAATGGCTGCAAATAAATTCAGAAGAGATCGAGTGAGAAACGATGTGATTACAAGAACTATTGGAACCATACCCATCGTTAAATTTATTGAGAAGCAAAGAATGAAATGGTTTGGTCACCTAATGAGAATGGAACCAATGATGCCAGCATCAAGAGCATACAACATGAAAATCGAAACAACAAGAGGCAGGGGAAGACCAAGAAGAAGATGGATTAAAGGAGTCACGGACAACTTGAGACTTCATAACATCACGGCATATGAAGCGACTGAGCGCGCCCTGGCTCGGTTGCCGATCATCTGATAGACTGTGACGTCTAGCGGCACAAGCAGATTTTGACAAAAGAAGAAGAAGAATGGTAAAATAGACAAGAGAGATCGAAGCAAGAATCCAACAAGCCAACAATGTCGCATACCAGCTTGCCCCAATTTTAAAACACCCTGCTGTCCCAGCTGAGATAAAAAGACAAATTATAAATACAATCTTTATACCGACATTAGGTTATCAATGTCAGACTTGGACATTAACAAAAGAACACAAGAGAAGACTAACCACCTGTGAAATGAGATGTTTGAGAATGGCTGCAAATAAAACCAGAAGAGATGGAGTGAGAAACGATGTGATTACAAGAACTATTGGAACCATACCCATCGTTAAATTTATTGAGAAGCAAAGAATGAAATGGTTTGGTCACCTAATGAGAATGGAACCAATGATGCCAGCATCAAGAGCATACAACATGAAAATCGAAACAACAAGAGGCAGGGGAAGACCAAGAAGAAGATGGATTAAAGGAGTCACGGACAACTTGAGACTTCATAACATCACGGCATATGAAGCGACTGAGCGCGCCCTGGCTCGGTTGCCGATCATCTGATAGACTGTGACGTCTAGCGGCACAAGCAGATTTTGACAAAAGAAGAAGAAGAATGGTAAAATAGACAAGAGAGATCGAAGCAAGAATCCAACAAGCCAACAATGTCGCATACCAGCTTGCCCCAATTTTAAAACACCCTGCTGTCCCAGCTGAGATAAAAAGACAAATTATAAATACAAATACAATCTTTATACCGACATTAGGTTATCAATGTCAGACTTGGACATTAACAAAAGAACACAAGAGAAGACTAACCACCTGTGAAATGAGATGTTTGAGAATGGCTGCAAATAAAACCAGAAGAGATGGAGTGAGAAACGATGTGATTACAAGAACTATTGGAACCATACCCATCGTTAAATTTATTGAGAAGCAAAGAATGAAATGGTTTGGTCACCTAATGAGAATGGAACCAACGATGCCAGCATCAAGAACATACAACATGAAAATCGAAACACCAAGAGGCAGGGGAAGACCAAGAAGAAGAAGGAGTCACGGACAACTTGAGACTTCATAACATCACGGCATATGAAGCGACTGAGCGCGCCCTGGCTCGGATGCCGATCATCTGATAGACTGCGACGCCTAGCGGCACAAGCAGATTTTGACAAAAGAAGAAGAATTAATAGAGAGTAACAATCACACATAACAAAAGGAATTGGGGGGGGGGGGGGGGGGAGTGCTGTTTCTCTCTCTGGGTATAAACTTTTTGATAAAATGTATGATTTATTCTGTTTTCATAAAAATCTGATTTTTTTTTTTATAGAAAAGATAAACCTGTTTTGTTAAGTAGTCTTCCTTCTCTACTTCTCATCCTAATACATCTATTTCTTCTTTTTTCATTTTCTTCTTGTCCTCCTCTTTCTAGTTCTTATTTTATTACTGTTTTTTTTAATTATCTACACAAGATATCAAGTGTTTTAGTTTTATATATGTAGCAATTTTAGAGAAGTTGTTTCTCCCAAATAACAGTAAGTGAGTGTGTCTCCGTGGGTCAAGGTTTACTATGCATGTGGAGAAATGAAACTTGCTTCCCATTATTTGTGCACCCACCTTTGCCTGAAGATCTTGAGTTTGGTCGGATTTTTATAATTGACCTGGGGTTTCTTGATCAGATTTGTCCTAAGATTTGTACCAAGAAATATCCTGAAAAATAAAGATGGCTGGCATAATATTGACTGCATCATTTATCAGGAGCTGACTGGTCCATGAAAATCTTACACCAGAGGAATAAGTGGTGTGAAAAGAGTGGTAAACTTTGTTATTTTGGTAGTTTATTTTTTGGGGTTGATTTTTACTTTGTGTGTGTGCGTGTGTGTGTGCACATATTCTGTGAATGATAACTTTCTGTGTGTGTTTCCAGGGAAAACCAGACATAAAAGACGAACACAAGCTATCCCCAGAACTAAGGGACTTCCTTGACAGATGTCTAGAGGTGGATGTGACCCACAGAGCAAGCGCCAGTCAATTGTTAGATCATCCTTTCCTGGAGAAAGCTGAACCACTAACAACATTGATTCAGACAGCCAGAGTTTACACCATGTTCCCAGACTCACTGCCATCATAACATGCTAGATAGGTTATACAGTAACTGTTCTTTACTCCACTTACGGGCCCCAGTAACACTTGGGCTAGTAATATAAGTAGAGGACCCATCAATGAGCCGTCTTCTCATCCTCCATTTGCTTCAGTGAAGTGTTTGGTGGGAGGCTGGGATATAATAATCCTTTTACTGCTCACTCCAGTGCAGCTGTAAGTTGGTCTTCATCTCTCTAGGGTTCTTGATACCACTGTCCTGTCTTTTTGCAGCATCTTCCCCATGCTGAGTGCTGATTATTTTTTTTTTCACTGCTCCCTTAAGGTGCAATATCTTGAGGTAATGAGCAACGTATTGACCAAGGAACACCTTTTTTTATTCAGGCAGTTAGTGACCAAATGGTTCAGCTTTTTAACGCAGTTAAATTTAATTTTCACCGGGAAGGCTAACCGGGTCAACAAATGCCCGCAGAAGTCACATGGGTTGGCCAAAAGGTGCAAATATAGCAGCCATGCTGTAAACGGACACAACGCAATTACATCTTCGGATGAATGCAGAAGAAAAAGAAATTTAATTTTAACCCTTTTTGTCCCTACTACATACATAACCATGCACTGTCTCTAGCTAAACAAAATGGTGGGTTGCTTTATCATTTGTTGACCAGGGTTGTTTTATCGTCTGTGGACAAGGCTACATTGCTGCTTTTAAGAAGGATGAATGTTGCTTTTATTTCTTATTTTATTTTATTTTTTGATGATTATTTTATGTTCTACATAATCGTTTGCCAGTTTGGTACTGAGAGAGTTAAAGGCGAGAGAATCAACTTGTGTGGTTTGGGTCTTAAATCCAGACCACTGTTTTATAGGCTAGTGCACTAACCACTATGCCACAAAAGCTGCTATTTTCATTTATGAGTTGATAATAAATTAAACACACACAAATTAGAAAAGTTTAAATATTGCCTTGATATGGTTATTTTAAATGTTTAGTATCGGATACTTCAGTTGGACAAATATTTTATCAAAACAGAGCTCAGAGTTAGCTGCATCACCTCTGTGTTTAAACTTCTATCCATAGAGCATCCATACTGACAGCCAAGACAGAACAGTTGTCAATGGATGGAAGTAGCTCATGTGAAATTACTTGGGAAACCTGGAGGCAATTGACATGTTATGATAAACAAATCCATTTTGTTGTACAGTCCTATGTGTGGTACTTATAACTTTTAAGTTTTTCTGTTGTCTCTTATGTCTCTGCTTTCTATTTCTTTATGTGGGAATGCCAGTTAGTAAGTTAAAGTTTGTTTATCATACATTAAGTTTTTTGTTTCTCTGTCCGTCATGAAACCATCCAAATTGAATTATTTGGATAAATAACACACAAACAATATTTTGCACAAATAATTGCCGGGAATATTTTGCTGCATTTCATCAGGTGCCTACTCATTGCACTTAGATTAAGCAGGTAAATGACTCCTTTCATTTAAGCAATACATTTTGCTGTATATTATTTGTATCTTTGTTGTTCACATTTAAAGTGCTTAGAACAATTAATTATACAAGAGGTATATGTGGGAATGTAACTAGCATCATTTGTGTAAGTTATTTATGCTGACAAATAATTTTTTTGGATTCACGCACATGCCCAAGTTCTTGTTGTTTTAGTGTGTCCCTTACAGGTTCATTTCATTTTCATTAGAATATTGAGATTAATATTATTAATTTTTTTTAATCACTCATCTATTAAAATCAATAGGACATCATCAAGATTGCCATTTGTAAAGATGGTTTTTGTATGGTCACCTACAGGTATCAGATGTATAATGCAGAAAACCCCTAATATTTTAATAACTTCTATTCAGCCTGCAGTTAGAAATGATTCTAGGACAGGCCCAGCAAGCTATTTGAAGATTTAATTATTTAGACACATATGCTCAAGATAAGAAGAAGAGAAAATAAAAAGTGATATTGGAGTTGTGACACAAAGGACAAGAGAGAAGAAAGATCAAGTCAGCTGTTAATCTTTTGCCTATTTCCTTTTCCTTCTTCTCTTCCTCTGCTTACCTCATTGAACTGTTAGGAGGATCACCTATGTGCTGTTTCTATTACATCGTGTACCTTGTTCTTAATTTCTTTAAAGTTCTTGATGCCATTGTCCCGTCTTTGGGTGATTCCCATGTGTACATTTCATTCTTTTGGTGCAGCTCTCTGTGGCAGTTGGTGCCAGGATTTTCTTGTCAAATGGCCAAATCAATTCATCAACTGCGCTTCAGTGAATTGTATGACTGGTTTTAATTTTATTCTGATTTCGAGGACTGACCATTTTATCCAATCAGTATTGTTTCATCACAGAAATATGCACCTGGCATTATACCCTCAGAACACTTCTTCTCAGCGCTCACTGGCTTTAAACTCAGCAGAAAGTTCTAGTTGTTCATCCACTTCTGAACGTTGGTGTTATTCCAGAATGGGGGGGGGGGGGGGGGGGGGGTTCTTGTGAACAAATGGCTTTTAAATATAGTTCCCATTTACACTAGTGGTTGCCAGGCTACCAGATTAGTGAGCCAAGTATGAGTCGATGTATACATAAGTCGGGTAATTCTCTTCTGATTTGTTGATTACACCTCATATGAAAAAAATACTGTTTTGGTCCATAGAAAGTATAGTTTTTGTTTTTTCTAACTTGTGTAAAAGGATTGTGTTTTGAAGGATTTCCCCCCAGTTTATTGAGTGGAAAAGATTCAATTGTTTTGAAATGCCCTATAAAATGGTCGACCCAGCTTTTCAACATGTGTCAGAATGTGTTCTCTTGGGTAGGCTACCTGCCATGGTACTGACCAAATGAATGTCAGTTAATCATACAAGTATTAGCCTAGCTATATCTTCAGACTGCAGTCCTTTGTTGGCAAATATAGTGGTTCGTCCGGCTGCATAACTGCATTCCTTACTCATCTATGTCAACAGGGTACATCAAAATACTTCTTAGTTAACTATCATCATCATGTGCTCTGCCAATAAGCCTAGACTATCATGTTTAGCTGTCTCACATAATCACTAAAATCTTGGACCAGGTCAGTGTTCTTGTCTTATCGTATCCACATGGCAACATGAGGAAGGAGAAAGAGTGCCCACTTAAATTCGTAAAAGACAAGGAAGGGGCTCTGCTTACTTCTACAAAGGATATCATGGGCAGATGGAAAGAATACTTCTCAGAGCTCCTTGGCGTTGAGGGAAGTCATGACCCAGAAATAATGGACCTCACTGCTGAGAAGGAATTCAATCATGGGGAAGATAACATCAGGATGGAAGAATTGAAGGCAGCTATTGAGAAGATTAAGCTGGGAAAAGGAAGGTTACTTCAGTAAAACAAGTCACCAGCATTGAAAAACCTGAGAAGGTTACTTCAGTAAAACAAGTCACCAGCAGTGACAAACCTGAGAAGGTTACTTCAGTAAAACAAGTCACCAACAGTGACAAACCTGAGAAGGTTACTTCAGTAAAACAAGTCACCAGCAGTGACAAACCTGAGAAGGTTACTTCAGTAAAACAAGTCACCAGCATTGAAAAACCTGAGAAGGTTACTTCAGTAAAACAAGCCACCAGCAGTGACAAACCTGAGAAGGTTACTTCAGTGAAACAAGCCACCAACAGTGAAAAACCTGAGAAGGTTACTTCAGTGAAACAAGCCACCAACAGTGAGAAACTTGTAAGGGTGTACTCAGTAAAACAAGCCACCAACAGTGACAAACTTGTAAGGGTGTACTCAGTAAAACAAGCCACCAACAGTGAAAAACCTGAGAAGGTTACTTCAGTGAAACAAGCCACCAACAGTGACAAACCTGTAAGGGTGTACTCAGTGAAACAAGCCACCAACAGTGAGTGAAAAACCAACCTGACAAAAGGTGTACTCAGTGAAACAAGCCACCAACAGTGACAAACCTGTAAGGGTGTACTCAGTGAAACAAGCCACCAACAGTGACAAACCTGTAAGGGTGTACTCAGTGAAACAAGCCACCAACAGTGACAAACTTGTAAGGGTGTACTCAGTAAAACAAGCCACCAACAGTGACAAACTTGTAAGGGTGTACTTCAGTAAAACAAGCCACCAACAGTGACAAACCTGTAAGGGTGTACTCAGTGAAACAAGCCACCAACAGTGACAAACCTGTAAGGGTGTACTCAGTGAAACAAGCCACCAACAGTGACAAACCTGTAAGGGTGTACTCAGTAAAACAAGCCACCAACAGTGACAAACCTGTAAGGGTGTACTCAGTAAAACAAGCCACCAACAGTGTCACCAACAGTGACAAACTTGTAAGGGTGTACTCAGTGAAACAAGCCACCAACAGTGACAAACTTGTAAGGGTGTACTCAGTAAAACAAGCCACCAACAGTGACAAACTTGTAAGGGTGTACTCAGTAAAACAAGCCACCAACAGTGAGAAACTTGTAAGGGTGTACTCAGTAAAACAAGCCACCAACAGTGACAAACCTGTAAGGGTGTACTCAGTAAAACAAGCCACCAACAGTGACAAACCTGTAAGGGTGTACTCAGTAAAACAAGCCACCAACAGTGACAAACCTGTAAGGGTGTACTCAGTAAAACAAGCCACCAACAGTGACAAACTTGTAAGGGTGTACTCAGTAAAACAAGCCACCAACAGTGACAAACCTGTAAGGGTGTACTCAGTGAAACAAGCCACCAACAGTGACAGTGAAACAAGCCACCAACAGTGACAAACTTGTAAGGGTGTACTCAGTGAAACAAGCCACCAACAGTGACAAACCTGTAAGGGTGTACTCAGTAAAACAAGCCACCAACAGTGACAAACTTGTAAGGGTCAGTAAAACAAGTACTCAGTAAAACTTGTAAGCTCACACCAACAGTGACAAACTTGTAAGGGTGTACTCAGTAAAACAAGCCACCAACAGTGACAAACCTGTAAGGGTGTACTCAGTAAAACAAGCCACCAACAGTGACAAACTTGTAAGGGTGTACTCAGTAAAACAAGCCACCAACAGTGACAAACTTGTAAGGGTGTACTCAGTAAAACAAGCCACCAACAGTGACAAACTTGTAAGGGTGTACTCAGTAAAACAAGCCACCAACAGTGAGAAACTTGTAAGGGTGTACTCAGTGAAACAGACACCAACAGTGACAAACCTGTAAGGGTTGTACATCAGTGAAACAAGCCACCACAAGTAACAAACTTGCTGTGGGTGTACTCACAAGAAAACCAAAAACAGTGACAAAGTTGTAAGGGTGTTGTACTCCAGTAAAACAAGCCACCAACAGTGACAAACTTGTAAGGGTGTATCAGTCCTCAGTGACAAAGATGGGTGCATAAGGGCAAGAGTGTCACCTAACTTTGTGAAAGGGTGTACTCAGGTTCCAAGCCAACAGTGACAATGTAAGGGTGTACTCAGTAAAAACAAGCCACCAACAGTGACAAACCTGTAAGGGTGTACTCAGTGAAACAAGCCACCAACAGTGGTCAAACCTGTAAGGGTGTACTCAGTGAAACCATATGAAGGCTTGGTGACAAACCTGTCTGTATGTACCATTCTGAGTACGTGACACAAACTTGTAATGTAATTCCAGCGACGCATTCTAATAAAATCAGTGACAAATATGTTTGTTTTTGTGTTCTCCAGTCTTATAGCCACCAACATTGGACCTGTAAACTCAGTGAAAACAAGTCCACCAACAGTGACAAATTCAATAGCTTTCGGAGGCATCTATTCTCGAAAGCAACTAGTTTTCTTGACGATTGATACTGAAAAGGTGTCCCACAATGAAAAAGCTGACAGGCTGATTGATGTCAAAAGGTATCCCACAGGGAAAAAGTTAAGGGTGATAATGAGACCTAATCAACACTTACTTACAGTGACTCTCTTCTACCTGGGTGTAGAGGTTTTGCCAGAGAGATCGCCAGCCACCGTCTCTATCCGCACAAACCTTTAAGGCTGTACTCCAGTTTCAGTCCTCTGTCAACAGTGACTGTCGGTAATGTTGTACTTCAGTGAAAACAGCGCACCCCTGGGTCGTCTGTAAGGGTGGTTCCTCAGTAAAACAAGCCTCCCATGCTTGCCATGGTGGCAGTGAAATTTTCTCCCATTCTGTGACACAGTCCAAACCATCGTAACTGTGACTGATACTCAGTCGGGTTAGTACTGCTGGGTATCAAGACCTTGACGTATTGTCTGATTGCGGACTGTTGTTTGACAAGTTCTTGTCACTTGGACCACCTTTCTCAGGTATCTCATTTCCGAGGCATGCAGCTGGCTTCTGATTGAGCTGTTGTCATTGCCCATGACTCAACCCACCCATAGGTCAGGACTGGTACATAGGTAGACAGGGTAAACAGCCATTTTCGACCATTGAACCTAATCACTCTACAATAATAAACTACTTGATATAGGGCGGAGAGCAGCCTTCTCCGACTATAGGCTGAACGTGGTCATCAGAAAAACCAATCAATTGAAATATTTGCAAAGTTGATCGCCAGGAAGAAAACCTGAAAGGCTGTCTAGCAGAAAAGATATGACATAGTTTTTTTTTTAAAGTTAAGTTACCTGCCATGTTAAACATTTTGCAAGATGTCCCATAGTGAAAGAGTTGACAAGATGATCAGTGTGAAAAAGTTTAACAGATGTACAAAGAGCTGACAAGAAAAAGGTTTTAAAGGTGTCCCACAGTGAACACAAATTTGAAATAGTATTATACATCAGTGAAAAGTTAAAATGTCCTACCTTTATGTATATTTACTTGTGGGGACACACATTAGAGAGGAATCGGCAACTAGACAAGAAAACGACCAAGGGAGACGATAATTTGACCACACACACACACAAAGATAGATCAAAAGAAACAACTAAAAAGGTCAGGAATCCAACTCTAGCCTCTTTTTTGTTCGTCCATCACAAGCGATGAAGACCACTTTTCATCATCCAAACTAGCAATGATTATGAGTACGAAGGTGGCTGATTAGTCCACTATGATCCTGGAGAGTTCTTGAGCAGTGCAGACAACAGATGGAAGCCGCAGTAAGTGTGGGATTAGCAGTACGATTCTTTCTAGTCTGCCTCCGTTTCTCTGCCTGTGCAACCTCCACTGCCAGAAGGCCGGTGCACTATGCCTGAGGGATGTGTGCCATCCAGAACGATGCTTTGCAACAGCCGCCCAAGTCGCTGTGTTGATGCCAAAAGAATTGAGAAGTCTTGAGTGTCTTTATAGTGCTTTTTCTGTCCTCCCTGAGACCTCTTCTCTTGCTGGAGCTCGCCCACCGACTGTAAACTCTGGTGGAAACTACTTTTGTTCGCCCACTTCTAGACTTGTCTTATTCCACAACTTTAGTTTTGCGTGCACACCTGTTTCACATGTCTGGCTTGTTTGTGTGCAGATTATTGGTTCCGCGCACTTCAAAAGAGACACCATAATTAGTCTACTTTTACGACATGCTTGTTGGGAAATGGGGTGAGGGAGACAGTGGGTGTTCTCTTTGTTCCCACTCCTTTCCCAACGTCGTCTCTCCCTTTTGTGTAAATAAACACTTGCTATCTATCTGTCTGTCTGCCCGGCTCTCTAGCGTAATTGGCTAAACCGGATAGCGCGGAGACCGGGTGACGAACTCTATGTGGTCCGGGTTCAATCCCGGGGGTAGGCAGGAAAGCCACATTTTCTCTCAGATTTACGGTATTTACAATGGAATCAAGGCCGAAAGGTTGCGATATTCATAATACCGAGCCTAAGGGTTAACAACTCATGGCTTCTGAATACTAAAACAAACAAACAACAGTCTGTCTGTCTCTAACTGGCTTTTATGAGTTCTTGCCGTATTAGGAAACCGGGCAAAGACATTGAGGACAAATGTAAGGAAGTGTTTGGACAAGTACAGATAATGTTACCTCACAATGACCCAGTTACAGCTGAAGGCAAGGAATTGGTGTCGGATTTTGTTTCTATTTAGTGGAACCCTGTGCTGACCTCAGCGAGTGACTCATTGATTTCGAAATACCATTAACACAGACTGGTCGTGTAACCGAAAATCGGTTATGAGGGAGAAGACTTGAAGCTTCATCGCTAACCGGCTATCAGAAACTTTTAATACAATAAAACCTGTTACAGAAATGGGTAGATAAATGGGTGTTACAGAAAAGAGAGACGAGTGTGGGAGAGAGACACAGAGAAAAGGGATGAAAGAGAATGTGTTTAAGATGTTTGTTTATAACACAATGAACTAGATGCATGTGAAGACAATAAACACAATGAACTAGATGCATGTGAAGACAATAAACACAATGAACTAGATGCATGTGAAGACAATAAACACAATGAACTAGATGCATGTGAAGACAATAAACACAATGAACTAGATGCATGTGAAGACAATAAACACAATGAACTAGATGCATGTGAAGACAATAAGCACAATGAACTAGATGCATGTGAAGACAATAAACACAATGAACTAAACGCATGTGAAGACAATAAGCACAATGAACTAGATGCATGTGAAGACAATAAGCACAATGAACTAGATGCACGTGAAGACAATAAGCACAATGAACTAGATGCATGTGAAGACAATAAGCACAATGAACTAGACGCATGTGAAGACAATAAGCACAGTGAACTAGATGCATGTGAAGACAATAAGCACAATGAACTAGATGCATGTGAAGACAATAAACACAATGAACTAGATGCATGTGAAGACAATAAGCACAATAAACTAGATGCATGTGAAGACAATAAACACAATGAACTAGATGCATGTGAAGACAATAAGCACAATGAACTAGATGCATGTGAAGACAATAAACACAATGAACTAGATGCATGTGAAGACAATAAGCACAATAAACTAGATGCACGTGAAGACAATAAACACAATTGACTAGATGCATGTGAAGACAATAAACACAATGAACTAGATGCATGTGAAGACAATAAACACAATGAACTAGATGCATGTGAAGACAATAAGCACAATGAACTAGATGCATGTGAAGACAATAAACACAATGAACTAGATGCATGTGAAGACAATAAACACAATGAACTAGATGCATGTGAAGACAATAAACACAATGAACTAGATGCATGTGAAGACAATAAGCACAATGAACTAGATGCATGTGAAGACAATAAACACAATGAACTAGTTGCATGTGAAGACAATAAACACAATGAACTAGATGCATGTGAAGACAATAAACACAATGAACTAGACGCATGCTAAGACAATGGGTCTATTTTACCGGTTTTGGTCCAAAGCTGGACGGTACGCTGCCGTTGACCTCAGTGGGTGACTCATGGGTATCGCGGTTACAAAGCTTCGTACTGTAATCAGTAACCAAGAAGGAGACGTAAAGTTCTGGGGGGGGGGGGGGAATAAATATGGAAATGAGGAGAAATCCGGTAAGGCTTTACATGTGTTATGAATAATTGATCCCAAAATATGTGATGGATTTTGTGGTGAAATATATTTAATAATAGATGTGAATTGTATTTTTGGGATGATACATAGCTAAATTTCTAAAACTCCAAACCAGATGTCTGCAGTGTGCTAAGACTTAATAACATCGTATAAGAGTGTCTTGTGGTTGTAGGTAATGTGTTCAGATATAAGACCTTGTATATGTTAGTTGTCTTGCCTGTGTGTGTTTCTGTCGTCATCAAATGATTCGCCGACTTGCCTGGCCGATCATGCATCCTCACAGGTTGCCATCTCGAACTGCTTGAATCAACTCCTGTCTTCTGACATCCCTCCATGCCACAGCAAAGGGTTGCTAGTGTTGAATGTTGAATTAAGAATCGACAAGTCCCCTGCATCAATTGTCCCTAACTATATGATGATGAATATGATCTGGAGGGTTCAGGCAGGTTCGGTGCGAAGACAATGGCTTGAATCATTAAAGAGGTCCACTGTGAGTCACCGTTATTTTTGTTCCGGGACACGCAGGCGTTGATGGTAATGAAACAGCTGATAGGTTGACTGGATCCGCTTTCACTGCCGACGGGCAGCCTATGGATCTCGCTGATATTTTTAATGCCCTCAGAGAAATGGGAAGGATAGAGGACTTTGAGGGCAGTGAATCCACATCACTCACATATTGGCAGACTTGGGAATTAAGATCGGCATAGCCACACACACACACACACACACACACACACACACACACACACACACACACACACACACACACACACACACACACACACACACACACACACACACACACACACACACACACACACACACACACACACACACACACACACACACACACACACACACACACACACACACACACACACACACACACACACACACACACACACACACACACACACACACACACACACACACACACACACACACACACACACACACACACACACACACACACACACACACACACACACACACACACACACACACACACACACACACACACACACACACACACACACACACACACACACACACACACACACACACACACACACACACACACACACACACACACACACACACACACACACACACACACACACACACACACACACACACACACACACACACACACACACACACACACACACACACACACACACACACACACACACACACACACACACACACACACACACACACACACACACACACACACACACACACACACACACACACACACACACACACACACACACACACACACACACACACACACACACACACACACACACACACACACACACACACACACACACACACACACACACACACACACACACACACACACACACACACACACACACACACACACACACACACACACACACACACACACACACACACACACACACACACACACACACACACACACACACACACACACACACACACACACACACACACACACACACACACACACACACACACACACACACACACACACACACACACACACACACACACACACACACACACACACACACACACACACACACACACACACACACACACACACACACACACACACACACACACACACACACACACCACAAAAACGACACACCAGAAGACTTGTTAATCAACATAGAACTGGTACTATTAGCCATCGGACGTTAGGGTTCGTACTGAGGGGAGGATCTGAGCACCTATGGACATGTCCGGAGTGCAATGATGATAACCCAACTAACTAACTAACTAACTAACTAACTAACTAACTAACTAACTAACTAACTAACTATATTTTGTTCGCTTGTACCAGAACACAGTTGCAATGATTCAGGTGATCAGTAGAGAAGTTGCCTTCTGAATTCTGCGAATTTACTGGTTGATTCAGAGATGAGTCCTTCTCCTCCTACTTATATCATATATAAATATATTTTATCAGATTTTATCAACCTCCTAGCTGGCTTCACTTCTCAGCAGCAGATGAACGCATATTTTCCCGAATGAACTGTGTGAATTTTGAATTAAGAATCGACATCACAGCATTTGGTACACTCCCATAAGCGCCCCCTCCCATCTTCTGCAGCAAGCAAAGAGTTTCAATCCCGATGACATCATTAACTGTCTGATTGTATATCCGTCTTGCCTTTCCCTTTAAGTGTTGAGCGTTGGTCAGATTCCCTGATAAATCCTCGCAGTGCCATTTAACGCAAGTCGAAAGGATCTGTTTGTGCCTCCGCACTGTTCACTCGCTTCCAAAGGGCCTTCACAATATCTCGCTTGTCATGCATCAGTTTACCACCAAGTGGCGAAGAACCAGCTTGTCTAGATGTCTGTTCCGTGTCCAGACACCGGCACGACCAAGAGAAAATATCGAAAGTACCCTAACTACCCGACACCTTTGAAGCGAAGCTTGTCACTCTTCATGGAGCATACCTCTCCACCTTTCTCGACATGCTCTGTGAGCCAGTTACAATCACGGCATGTGTGTACAACTGATTCTCAAGACAACAGTGACTGCCTTAACTTCCTTGCTAGACTAGACGTTATGATATCACATGAAAGCTTTGCTGCACTAAACGACGTCCCTTCGCTTCTGTTATGAACCCCCGTGCACTTCGTCTGCCTCTCAAAACAGAGCCATCTGTAAAGATAATCACATCACTTGGGCGAGAATTGTCATGAATCATTTGTTGAACTTCTGATTCTTCAGCACCAGCTGGTCAGTCCCTGCACTCACGACTTAGAGTGATAAGAACCCTCACAAGTCTGAAACTTGCTCGGGCAATTTGACCAACTCCTCTCCTCCCCCAAATTTATCAAGCCTGCACACATGTCCAATTGTGTCTTAAGCTGGCGCCATCCAAGACGTTCCTTTTTTCAGCCTGTGACCCTTAGCTCTACCCAGGGCTTCATGCAGCAGGTGCTTCTTGTCTACAGCTACTCTGAGATATGACTTTGCTTGCAGAACTTTGAGCCTATCTGTAATAGTAGGCAGTGCAAGTATATATCTCAACATACTACCGGTGTATCTCCTGTACGTCCCAGAATTACCCGCATGGCTTCAATCTATGTTCGCTGACTCTTTGATATGGTTAAACATTGCAAGTCCATAATCAGTTACTAACAGGATCACATGCTGGAACATTGTGAACAGTATTATTTTGTTCATGTCCATTGCTGCCATTAACATTTTTTTTTTAATTTCACGGCGACTGCCTCCACATGATTCAAGAAAGACAAGCTTTTGTCGCAAATAATACCCAGGTACTTCAGTTTGGTTTCTATTTTGATGTTTCTGTCATTAACTGTGAGGCTTGGAACATAAACTTTTACAATTTTATTGTCCAGAGAGCAAGGAAAGTAGTCGCCTTTTCTGTTGACGAGATCACTCATCTCTGCACACTGAACTGTCTGAAAAAAAAAGCAAACAAATTCTTTGAAAGCAGCCACCTGAAGGAAAGGAATTATTGAAACAGAAGCCACCATAAGAGGCAATAACGACTGTTCACCATAGACACCAAATACAGAATTATTGAAAGATTTGCAAAGTTGTGCAGTCAAAGATATTTTAAGGAAATGGAAACTCCGAAAAGGACATTTCTTCTTCATCGTCATCATCACCATCATCATCATCATCATCATCATCATCATCATCATCATCATCATCATCATCATCATCATCATCATCTTCTTCTTCTTCTTCTTCTTCTTATATTCTGTCATTTACCTGTTCAGTGTGTGTGTGTGTCTGTGTGTGTGAGTGTGTGTGTGTGTGTGGGGGGGGAGGGTGTAAGGATAGTTTGTGCGCTTTTTCCAATGCATTGATTGTACAAGTTGGTGTTCAAGAGACAGTGACGACAGAGATTGGCTAGGAAAAGAGTTGTTAAGGAAATGTAAGAAAAGTGAGTAAATATTAAATTTTTTGGGGACTAAAAAGATACTTTTTGACGATCTAGTTTTTTTTTTTTTTTTTTGTAATTTAAATTTTTATTATCTATAACTTGAGTTTTCAAGCAACCTCTTGGGTTTTAAAAAAAACAACAACACCCCATTGAGAACCTTTCCTAGGAGGTAGACTGCAGGCAGGTATCCGGGCCGATAGAAGATATTTCCAGTGATAGTTTTGCTTGTGTACATCCCGAGCTGATGAGAGAGCCAGACACTGACTTGACTGCTGCTCTGACCGCGACGTTCCTTCTCACAACGATTTGGTTTGCTTTTGTCTTTGACATCTTTAGATTTTTGTTTGTTGCATCAATGTTTAAAGTTTAATCTGTGTATAGTCGTGACCTGTCATATTTCCCTATTTTTTTCTTTTCCTTTAGTGTGATCATTTAAAAAGTTGGGAAGACATTTTCAAATTTGTATTAAACTTCTCTGGCACTTACTTTTTCAGTAAGCTTTAAGATTTGTATTTTCCTGTATATTTCACCTGTTATTTTTCATTTTTGTAATCTTCTTATCAGCATTCCGAACCCTTGAAGTTCACTATATATATTTATATATCTAAAACCAGAGAATGGTGGAAACAAGTCATAAGGAAATTGTGAATCATCGCGTGAGAGCAGCTAAAGAAAGCATGCATCGGGAAACTGCAAGATTGCAATTGCATTCTCAGCTATTGAAGGAGCTGCAAGATCTTAATGGAAGGGTCAGAAGCTATCAAGATAGTGGAACAGCAAAGGACAGTAGAAAATAGCATTTCAACTAGAGGCCCAAACTGCTAAATTTTGGGAAAACGTTTTGTCTTAAATAAGGAAGACATGACAAGAAAAGAAAACAGCAAATTTAATCTTCGAAGCAGATGGAAAGAAACTTTCATCATTGGTTAAAACTCTCAATAATGAAAACAGCCAGTATGTTCTCATAGACGGACAGGTCAAACTGAAACACACAAGAAAACAGCTAACCTACTCATGACACATTTTCCAGGCTGTGAGCAGTATAGAGATAGAAAAGTGAGGAAATCCAAGATCAGAGAACAAGTTAACAAAGTAGTCACAATAGTAATGAATCCAGAAGATGATATAGTGATCACCACACTATCAAAAGAGCTATTGACTGCTTTGAAAGCACTAACATTGAGACAAGTACCAGGCCTAGATAAGATGGACAATGACCTAGATATGCAGCAGAGAGAGGGCACCTTCTAAAAATAAAACTCCTCCAGATATTCAACTTCAGCTGCAAACATGTCCTAGTCCCATAGACAGAGGGAAAGGCAACCCTCATTCCAGTCCTCAAGTAAGGCAAACCCAAGAGCAAGACAGAGAGCATCAAGCAATAAGTCTGACCAGCTGCAACTGCAGACTAATAGGAAGACTGATCAGCAAAAGGCTAGACTTGAATTACTGGGAATCTTGATGGCTGAACAGTGGATTTAGAATTTGCAGGTATAATGAGCAGCCTGTTGATTATTCATGCTACCCTTGTGGGTTCCAGCGTCCTGTTGTGGAAAATAAAGAATAGACCTACTGCCGCCCCACCAACCTTACCCCCCCCCAACCCCAAAGAAGCATTTTGTAGATGTAGACTAATGAGATGAACCTTTGAAGTCAGAGTCCATCTGCCTAAGAGGTGAGGAACCAAGTCTGTATACAACAAATGAGCTAAATTTGCAAAATAGATGTGCACCGAAAACATGACATAAGTTCAGAAGTAGACGAACAACCAGAACTTTCCGCTGGAGTTTACAGCTGGTAAACACACAGAATAATAATTATAGTATTATTTATGTTTAGTTTATACTTACTTAGTAGCTCCTCGTCTACCTTAGGGTGTAGAGGTTTGCTAGAGAGATCGCCAGACATCTCTATCAACATTTTTCTTTCTGGTTTTGTTCCATTCCAGTCCTCTGTTAGTTAGGGACTGTCGGATGTTGTCTTCCCAGCGGACCCTAGGTCGCCCTGGAGGTCTGGTTTCCTGGTTCTTAGCCTCCCATGCCTGCCATGATGGCCTATTTTCTCCCATTCTGCATACATGTCCAAACCATCGTAACTGTGACTGGTCCTCTTAGGTTTTTAAGGACTGGGTATCAAGATCTTGACATATTGTCTGATTGCGGACTTGTCCCTTCTTGACACTTCGACCATTTTTCTCAGATATCTCATTTCTAAGGCCCGTAGCTGGCTTCTATGAGCTGTTGTCATTGCTCATGACTCACACCCATAGGTCAGTATAGTTTATAACCATATTAATTTATCCTTATTGACAGTGAAAGCTTCTCTGTAATGTTTGAATTCCCATCCACTGCGCCATATTTATGTTCACCTTGTTTCTTCGTGTGCCTGTGATTTGTAAAGTCTCAAGTAAGCTGATGTGTATACTAGATTTCCACAATCTGGGTTGCATCCCACTCACATTTCTGCTCAGTTATCTGATTTCCTCCAGAAAGTTATGCAGTCAACCAACATGCCATTGTGGGTGTTGGATCTTGTACAGCACATCTTTTATTTGAAAATAGCCACTTCATTTTCCAGCAGAACAGTAATTTTGTCTGTAGGCATTGTTGTCAGTTTTGTCTCTCCTTTGCTGATCTGCTGGATATCTTGACTTCTAGTAGGAATCTATTGCTGACTGGTTTATTTTCTTCTTATTGATGATTTGTTTCTTATATTGCTGAATATTGGACCGGCCTTATTGTAGCCATTGATGGTCTCCTGATACCTGCTTCTACTCTTTATATCGTTCTGTTTTGTCTTCTGTGGTCCGTCATAGGACAGCAGCAGTGCAGTTGGGCTTAGCCTCTATATAAATGTTCTCAGCATCTTGTATGTTTTTCAGCTGCTTTCTTTGTCCAGGCCTTCCTCTGCACGTGATCCTAGGGGGACTTTTTATGATAGGACTGACAGTTTGCCGCACGGTGTCAGCTAACTGTGTCTTACCTTACTTAGCTTTGAATGGTCATGGAAAAATAATTTGTAGTACATATCAATATTGTCACAGTACTGTATATTATTGAGTTGAGTATGTTAAGAATGAACATTATAGCACTTGGGACGTACCCATAAGCACTCTGTCCCCAACTTAGCAGTCACGGGAGAGTTCCAGAAAAGTAACTTTGCTGAGACTCACCTCAAAGTGTCTATTAGATTAAAGGTGCCGGTGCTCACCACAAAGTATCAGTTACAGTAGTGCTGACAAAATTATGCGCAAGGAGTTCCAGTCTTCTTCTGCCTTTCTATCCCCAATGGAGCATAGGCCCTGAACCAACTCATGCCAAGTCATTCTATCCTTCGCCATTACATGGAGCTCTCCCCATGTCCTCCCCATCTTTCTAACTTCATTCTCCAGCTCTCTTCATGTGTTTTTGGGCCTTCCTTTATTCCTATGCCCCTGTGGGTTCCAATGCAAACATTCTAGTTATGCTGTTCTCCTTGTTTTCTCAGTGTGTGTCCTATCCAATGCCAGCGTCTTTTCCTCACCTCTTGGTCCACTGGAGCCTGTTTAGTTCTCTCCCAAAGCTCTACATTAGTTATTCTATCATACCATTTAATTCCCTCTATTCTGCGCAGGCACCAGTTAATGAATGTCTGTAGTGCCAGTGATGTGTATTATTGCATACCATAAAAAAGAAAAAGCACCGAGTTGAATTATGTTTGTGTTTGCTGACATGTGATTTGTAATTTCTGTGCTGATAACATATTCTTATGAACATTTATTTATTTATTTACATAAAGATGTGACAGAGTTCCCGATTTCAAGATGCAGAATATCAGACATTTCTTTAAAATTAAGACCAAAACTCCAAACTCCAATGGATCTGCTTCTAGAGATGATAGTGCTCCATTGTCAATTGGTGAACCATTTAATGTGAAAAGAAATTATCATGTTGGTTTTGATAAAGAGAAAGGAGAATTTGTTGGCCTGCCGGAGTCTTGGGAGATGCTGCTGAATACTTCAGATATTTCGTAAGTATCTCATTGCCTTATTTATGTAACAAGCTCAGTTTTCTGAAATGTTGGGAATAGTTGCTGGTGCTGCTGCCCAAATAAAATGTAAAATATAATTTTAGATTATTTAGTATCATCATCATCATAAACCACTTCTGCCGTTAAGCGTCATGGGGAGGAATAATTTGCGATCCAGTGCACGTTGGCTGCCACTGTCTAATGTCATGCCGTGAAGGCGTAGAGTGTCTTTAATGTTGTCGATCCATGTTTTCTGCGGCCGTCCTCTTGCTCTTGTAGCTGATCATCTGAGATGTAGTGCTTGTGATGGTATTTGATCTTGCTGCATTCTAATGAGATGGCCAAACCACTTGATCTGCTGTTTCTCGATAAATCTAGTACAAGGTGTCGTTCCCACAATTTGCCTGATAGTTTCATTATTCAAGATGGAATCTTTAAAGTATTGAAAGTAGAGTTAAAACATTTTTGTTTAAAACAAACAGGAACATTTGAATGACATTGGCACATTGTGCATCTGGTACTAGACCTGTCTTCTTGAAGTCTAACTGGCCAGCCTGGGCAATGTTATGAACCATCATGCTAGTGGCTTTTACCTCTTAGGACAGTTCCTGGCATCTGTTGGGATCCTTGGGTTCATTATGCAAAGACTGCTGATTCAGACTGGGTGCAGCCATCTTGTCACTGATGTACAGTGGCTCTGTTATTGAGTGTACAAATTAGGCGTGGTTTTGAGGTCATGATGAATTAATAGAATAACAATTTCTAAAAAAAAAGAGTTTCATAATTAACTAATACAGAGTACTAAACCACAAAGATCTACAGAGAGGAGTGATGGATAGTAATTAAAGAGAATACTGTTTATAAGGTGCAATAAAAAAAAAAGTATAGAGACTGTTAAATGATTGAATAACTTTGCAAGGAAAATGTTTTTTTTTGCAGAAAAAAGGAACAGAGAGAGAATCCAGAAGCTGTGGTGAATTCACTAAAAACATATACTCGTTCTGTCAAGCGCCAACCATCTGCAGCAAAGTACATGGTGGTTGCAACAACAATACGTGAATCAGATGAGATAATCGATCCTGTGGATGATCGGTCATCGTCTGGCTCTGAGAACAGTCAGGAAGCACGGGCCAGCGGAGATTCTGTCGGTCCAGAAACATCAGTTCACAGAAATGTTCAAGATAAGGTTTGTATCATCAGCTTCTTTTGACTTATACATTTGGATGCACTGTTTCTGGTTTGCTTTTTCTTTTTTATTGCTTCTTCATAGTTTTTTTGGTTTTGAGTTTCTTCTTTTTCTAAATGCTTTTCCTCGATCAGATCTTTTGATCTTTCATATTTACATTAGATGTAATTATTTTATACATTTTTTATGTGAGTCTAAGATAATAAGTTTTGTCATTTCTAGAATAAAATAGGAATGACAGCAAGTAGAGTACAGGAATGCCTATCCATTAGGAAACCACTTTTTTTAGTTACGCATTTTTAAGCTATTGGGACATATGAGGGGAAGTTATTCCATAAGTCACAAATGATTGTTTAAAAAAAAAAAACTAAAGACGATAACATCTTGAAAACCATTAATTTTTACACATACACTGTCTCTTTATCTTTCAACTTAATTTCTGGCAACATTGATGAACTTGTACCATCATTTTATCAGTCCTCCCAAATCTGCTGCATAGAACTGCGTGCTCTGTTTTATAAAGCACAATTTCACTTCACATTTAACGTCTGCGTCATTATCAATTTGTCTCCCGCCAAGGTGGGTTTTTTGGTGGACCAAAGAGGTGGAAATTTCAATCAGTCATGCATTTTATTGTATGCTGAACCATGTGAGCACCCCATTGCAGCAGCTAAAGAGTCAACCGTTACTTGCCTGACACCTCTAATCATCTCCTCCACCCATTGCATTGAGGCGTCTGTTGCACTCTCAACAGGACGACCAGATCGAACTTCATCAACAATTTTAGAGCGTCCTTGAGTAAAAAAATTTTACCCACCTAAGCACTGCTTTATGGGATAAACATTTGTCAGCATAAACAGGAAGCATTTCATTATAAATTTCATGTGCAGGCAGCCCTTTTGCACCCACAAAATAATGGCACAACATCAATTTGTTCTATGAGGATGTCGAGCACCGTGTGGGAAAGTGTGTGCAAATCGGAGGAGGAAATGGATCATCACAGTCTGGTTAGATTGATGCAGCAGGGAGTGACAAGGAGCTCTGGCCAGTGCTCGACGGTCAGAGGAAAGGCAAGAGGCAAGTTTAATCAGAATGCTCCTAATGGGAATGCACAGAGTGCTTGATGTTGGTTCTTGAATCAACTGTTTGAGGGTACACTCTGTAAGTATAGTCACAATTTTGTTTCTGTCTTGCGAATGCTCATGCAACACCTAGCGCCACCTAAAGAATGGAGACATAAAGTTTGATGTTGCTGTCACCTAATGACACCTTTAGAAACCATCAACTACATTTTCCTGCCATCCTATAACCATTTGTGACCTACTTACTGACCTTCCCTCGAATAATGCAGCCAGAACACATCAGTTTCCAAGACATGGTGCTGTTTATGAACAGATTATGAGGCATTTGTTTATACGGTATTGATTATCTACTACAGATATGCCTCATGTATCCATGTATTCTTTACATGTTCAGCCCCAGACAGTAGTTAGTTGTACCCACACTCTTGTAGTTTTTACTTCCAATGTTTTTCTTTAAATGATGCTGATACAAGCAGTTTATTGCATGGTTTACTGCTGAGCATATTTCACTGTACCTTTTCGGGTACAATGCTATAGTTACATCAACATGCAGTAAAGTGCTAATTATGAATCCTTACATCCCCCAGTGGGAAACTGGATGGGACAGCAAGCACACAGGCACTGAACAATTGTAGAGTGGCAAGTGGGAAACTGGATGGGACAGCAAGCACACAGGCACTGAACAATTGTAGAGTGGCAAGTGGGAAAGTTGATGGGACAGCAAGCACACAGGCACTGAACAATTGTAGAGTGGCAAGTGGGAAACTGGATGGGACAGCAAGCACACAGGCACTGAACAATTGTAGAGTGGCAAGTGGGAAAGTGGATGGGACAGCAAGCACACAGGCACTGAACAATTGTAGAGTGGCAAGTGGGAAAGTGGATGGGACAGCAAGCACACAGGCACTGAAAAATTGTAGAGTGGCAAGTGGGAAACTGGATGGGACAGCAAGCACACAGGCACTGAACAATTGTAGAGTGGCAAGTGGGAAAGTGGATGGGACAGCAAGCACACAGGCACTGAACAATTGTAGAGTGGCAAGTGGGAAACTGGATGGGACAGCAAGCACACAGGCACTGAACAATTGTAGAGTGGCAAGTGGGAAAGTTGATGGGACAGCAAGCACACAGGCACTGAACAATTGTAGAGTGGCAAGTGGGAAACTGGATGGGACAACAAGCACATAGGCACTGAACAATTGTAGAGTGGCAAGTGGGAAAGTGGATGGGACAGCAAGCACACAGGCACTGAACAATTGTAGAGTGGCAAGTGGGAAAGTGGATGGGACAGCAAACACACAGGCACTGAACAATTGTAGAGTGGCAAGTGGGAAAGTGGATGGGACAGCAAGCACACAGGCACTGAACAATTGTAGAGTGGCAAGTGGGAAAGTGGATGGGACAGCAAGCACACAGGCACTGAACAATTGTAGAGTGGCAAGTGGGAAACTGGATGGGACAGCAAGCACACAGGCACTGAACAATTGTAGAGTGGCAAGTGGGAAAGTTGATGGGACAGCAAGCACACAGTCACTGAACAATTGTAGAGTGGCATGTGGGAAACTGGATGCGGCAGCAAACACACAGGCACTGAACAATTGATGGGGCAGCAAACACACAGGCACTGAACAATTGTAGAGTGGCAAGTTTACCGTGATGTTGGAGCCCTGTCTATAAACCATTAACCTTAGATGGGTGCAGCACTGAAGTCCTAGAACAGCGAGACATAGATGAACGGCCAGGAGCTTGTGGTTTTATCCTGGCTGGTAATTGAGAATGCTGTAAATAGTTTTGTATGTTTGTTTCAAACATCACGGTCATAAACATTGTACACAACAGAGTTGAATAGGAGTAGACCGCGGGGCAGACCAAGAAAACTGCTGAGAGATGATAGAGAGGCAGATCAAAAACACTTGAAATCACCAGCTGAAAAGGGAAGACCAATCACACACATTAATGAAGGATTTGGAATGCTGAAAAAGAAGAATATATGTTACCAGGTTGATAACTTAACATTAACTTGTCCATTACCTGTGTTAGCCTATCCATGTTCTTGTTTAGGATGGAGATCATACCCCTGAGTTGGCCACTGACGATATACCTGAGGATCATGGGAATTCATTTGAAGTAGCAGAGCTGAGAATGAATGATGAGGATGATGAGGAAGTCTTGATACGCCGACCACAGTCACAGAGGATGATGACAGACCGTGAAATTAATGAAACATTGAGTGAGTAATTCTCCATCATCTTTTATTCTCCACTAGACTGTCTCTGTGCTAATTATTTCTGTATACTCCTGTAATGAGTCATTTTCTCATTGTTAACTAATGTTCGCATTTTGAAATGAGGTTAGATAATAAACATAAATGATGTGCTGAGCGAATGGAATTGAGTAAAAAGTGTACGAATAGTTTGAGAGAAGCGTGTAAGTTGGCTGAAGCTTTGCTACAGTAGAGAAAGCCTGAATTACCTGCGTCGAATGTTCGAAAACTCGAGGGAGAACAAGCATATTTAAGCTTAGAATGATCTGGAAGAGTCAGTCTTATTTTTGATGCTGGGACAGTGTATTTGATGGTGACGAGTGAGAACAGAGTAAATCTAACCGCGAGGGAGTGTCTGCTCAAGATTTCACTGGAAGTTCCACAAAAACGTGCCCAACCAGGTGGTCTGACAACTTGTCAGGGCTGACATTTGTTTTGCTGTTGATGTGATTCAGTGGAAACCTGATGTGTTGACCTATTTGGGAGTGTTGTGATTCGTCATCTGTTCCAAAGTATGAATGCAGTTATTAATGATGCTATAAGTGGCCGATTTGGATGGCCCTAGACAGTTTACCTTAAGTACACTGGCAGAGAACAGTGAATAAACATTTCCTATCGAGCAGCTGACTGTGTGGCATTTTCAACATTTATTGTTTCTTGCTAAAGATGTTCAATTAACTGTCACTTTACTTAAGAAGATTGCAGTTGTCGATAGCCTGAGAAAGTCATTGCAACTCTTTACTTTTCTGTTTTCCCAGTATACTACTAATTTTTTTTGGGTGCCCACTATACTCCAAGCCTTTCTATTATCCCTGTATAGTTGTAGCCTTTCTATTATCCCTGTATAGTTGTAGCCTTTCTGTTATCCCAGCAGACTTCTAACCTTTCTCTTGTCCCACTATACTCCTAATATTTCTGTTGTCCTACTGTACTGCTGATCTTTCTGTTGTCTCACTGTACTGCTGATCTTTCTGTTGTCTCATTGTACTGCTGACCTTTCTGTTGTCTCACTGTACTGCTGATCTTTCTGTTGGCTCACTGTACTGCTGACCTTTCTGTTGGCTCACTGTACTGCTGACCTTTCTGTTGTCTCACTGTACTGCTGATCTTTCTATTGTCTCACTGTACTGCTGATCTTTCTGTTGGCTCACTGTACTGCTGACCTTTCTGTTGTCTCACTGTACTGCTGATCTTTCTGTTGTCCCACTGTACTGCTGACCTTTCTGTTGTCTCACTGTACTGCTGACCTTTCTGTTGTCTCACTGTACTGCTGATCTTTCTGTTTCCCTATTATACTGCTGACCTTTCTGTTGTCTCACTGTACTGCTGACCTTTCTGTTGTCTCACTGTACTGCTGACCTTTCTGTTGTCTCACTGTACTGCTGACCTTTCTGTTGTCTCACTGAACTGCTGACCTTTCTGTTTCCCTATTATACTGCTGACCTTTCTGTTGTCCTACTGTACTGCTGACCTTTCTGTTATCCCTTTTTACTCCTATTCTCTCTTTTATACCTGCATACCCCTAACCTTTCTGTTATCCATATATACTCTTGGTATTTCTTTTATACCTGCATAACCCTAACCTTTCTGTTATCCGTGTAATCTTCCAACCTTAATGTTATCCCTACATACCCCTAACCTTTCTGTTATCCCTATATACTCTTGGTATTTCTTTTATACCTGCATACCCCTAACCTTACTTCTAACATACTTCTAACCTTTCTGTTATCCCTTTATACTCCTAGTCTATATGTTATCCCTATAAACTCCTAGTCATTCTCTTATCCCTGTATACTTCTAGTCAACATGTTATCCCTATAAACGTCTAGTCTTTATGTTATCCCTGTATAGCCTTTCTGCTACCCCTGTATACTCCTAGCCTTTATGTTATCTCTATATACTGGTAATATTTCTGTTATCCCTATATAACCTTTCTGCTAACCTTTCTGTGTCCCAATACACTCCTAATGATTCTATTGTCCCAGTATACCCCTAACCCTTCTGTCATCCTAATATACTACCAACCTTTCTGTGTCCCCAGACTTCCTTATGACATTGATTTGTTGATATTCCCCATTTGGGTTCTGGTTCCCCATTGTGGGGAAAACAAAAATAGACCAACTGCCTCCCTGACAAGCATGTCATAAGAGTCAATTACTGGATTTTTTTCTGAATCGGAGTGCGTCTGCTTGAGAGGTGGGGAACCAGCAGTCTGCATACAGATAAGCCAGATCTGTAAAATGAATGTGCATGCAAAATGCAAGTTGTGGGACAAAACAAAAGTCAAGAAGTCAGAATTTTGTGACAGGTTTACACGAGGTGGACACAAAGAAGAAGAAGAAGAATCATTTGTGTTAATCCATATTTTTATATTTTCTAATCAATTCAAATAAAAAAATTCCCTATAACTGGCTCTTCTATTTTGGTCATGTGTGCTAGCTGAATAGTTTTATGGAAAAATCACACTTCATGGATGATATGATAAAAATCATTCAGCTGCTGTTACTTTTCATGACATTTTCTGGCACTTTCACCATTGTTTTTCACCATTGTTTTTCAACATTGTTTTCACCATGAAATTTCAAATATACATGATTATTTGTTGTTAACTTTATTTCAGCTATCTCCAGGTCGACCCGTCCTTAAAGGGTTATCAGGGAAAGTCCTAGGAAGTAAAGGCAGCTGGCATGATGCTGACATCACCCTCAAAGGGTCGATTGGTCCATAAATATAGATCTAGCCCTATATGCCCATTACACCTAGAGGCATGAAAATGCGTCCTTTACCTGCCTTTACTGACTTATTTATTCACATCTGTTTGTTTACAATAATTATTTCTTCTTTCTGTTGTCAAAATCTGCTTGTGCCGCTAGGCGTCGCAGTCTATCAGATGATCAGCAACCGAGCCAGGGCGCGCTCAGTCGCTTCTTATGCCGTGATGTTATGAAGTCTCAAGTTGTCCGTGACTCCTTCAATCCATCTTCTTCTTGGTCTTCCCCTGCCTCTTGGTGTTTCGATTTTCATGTTGTATGCTCTTGATGCTGGCATCGTTGGTTCCATTCTCATTAGGTGACCAAACCATTTCATTCTTTGCTTCTCAATAAATTTAATGATGGGTATGGTACAATAATTATTTAGCTGTCAATATTATCTCTGATTTCTGTTGTTGTTTTTTTAATAGAAAAAATGTCAAGTCCAGGCAATGCTCAAGAGAAATATACTATACAAAAAAAGCTTGGTGCTGGGTAAGTCTGTTTTTCATTTTTAAACATGTTATTATTTCTGCAGAGCAGAAACATGGTTTTCCTCTTCTGGTTCAGGGTATGCCTAAGTCGGCAATCATTTATGCCAACATGCATCTGTGGAGAGAGTACTGAATTACAGTCATAGAGGCAGAGGAAAGACAAGGGACAGGACACACTGTTCAGCATAAATATCAGAAGCAGTAGTCACTAAACTAGCATTTCTTCTTCATTCATCCCAAGACATAATTGTAGTGTTCCCGCTTACAGCATGGCTGCTATATTTGCACCTTTTGGCCGACACATCTGACTTCTTCTGGTATTTTTTGCCAGGGCTACCCTTCCGAGAAACTAGCATTTGAACCTGTTGCCTCTGAATAGTGACAGTGCATTGCTGTAGTAATGACCAATTACAGCATAAATCTTTTGCATTTCAGTTCACTTGTCAGAGAATTGTTGTCACTTGGAAACTGCAGGCTATAATCTTTGTATAATAACTATTGCTTTTGATTTGTATGTTGTCTAACATGTCCTTCTATCTTTATTTCTTTCCTCTGCTTCAGTGATTGCTGTTCAGTTCATGTGAATAAGTCTTATTGTGTTGTTTCTATTGGCATCCCAACTGGTCTTCTTCCTTTTCGAATTGTAGGAATAACTACCGTAGCTATTGTCAAATCAGTCTCTGCATCCATTGACTTGAATTGCTTGGTGAAACAAAACAAAATTAAAAATCGTCACATTCAGCCAGCATCTCCAAAGGGGGAGCTTTTGGTTATAATTATGACTAGATTTATTTGCACCATATAAAATGGCTTAGCATTGCTCGCTATCAAATAGCCCTGAAAAGGATTCTTGCAGTGTTGATGCGATCAAGGGAGACTGACCCAGATACTGTCCCCACTGGAGACAAAGTCGTCTACCGGTCAGCCATTGGGCGATCCAGTCGCCGATGAAGCATCCATAGAACTACTGCACCTTTATAAGAATGCTGTGTATGTATGTGAACTGTTTGTGGATCTTTTTACAAAAGTCAGGTGCATTGGTGTGCCATTAGTGCTTATGCTTTTCTGCCAAGTTCAAACAATATCATATCCATGGGCAGACTGTGCTGTAGAAATGTTTTTAACCTCTTCAGATCTAAAAACTAGAATTTGAGTTTACTGTCCCCAAAACAGGTGGTTATAGATATTTACTGATGGCTGGGCAAAGGGTGCTGTGAGGGATGGGGGGAGGATCCATATTGAATAGACCAGAGATACTGTAAAAGAGTGCAGTCTTCCTGTAGAAAAACACTCCCTCTGTTACAGAGTGGAAGCAGCGGCCCTGGAGGAAACAGTATCCATATTACTCAAAGAATGTCCCCAGAAAGGGTTATACTGTCAGATACTCCCTCAGTATCTCAAGCAGGGCAAAGCTGTAAGCAGTTAAGTTCCGCAAGCGTAGATATCTGCTAAATTAAATGGGTTAGCTGACCAAGCAGACCAATTAAGGACAGCCAGATGAAGTGCTAAATCCTTGTTTCCAGGAAATAAAACTTTTGGCTCTCTCTGAGGTTTGGAAGATGATGTAAATGTAATACTTTATTGTGACTTTAGTTAATCAGCTGATTATCCTCATTGCAAATATGTCAAGTCCATAAGCGCTCGGATCTCATCTTGGGTATAACCATCTGTGTCTGGTGACTGATAACACTAGTTCTGTATTGGTTTACTATTCTTCTTTGTCCTCTTTGGCTACCTATAAAGGGTTCATATCATAAATACCTCTTTTGATCTGAAGTTCTTGTTTTAGACTCACCATCATCTGGTAATCTGGTAATCCTAGTTTCAGCATCATAGCAAACGGGTCACCCCATTGTTGCTCCGCTCCTGTGCCAACGAAAAACACTCGTAGCTCACAGTGTCACACCATGCACTCAACTCAGAAGCAGGGTGACGAAACCATATCCTTCCAGTCTACAAATGGAGCAAAAATGCAACGGCCACCGCCTGGCAGAACTGCCACGGCTAAAAAAAAAAAAAGTGGCCGTGCCTAGCGTCCACTGTGACTTGAAGCATTATGTGAGGGGTTAACAAATGGTCACCCCAGCAGTACCCTCACTATTAGCTGGGAAAGGGACTTAGGACATTACATCCACCAGCAGGCGTCGCCCCTACAACGACCTGACTGCCTTCGTTAACGACTGTTCACCCAACAGCCATGCAGTTCTTTGGCACGAAGGAGACACCTTGAACTTGGGTTTCGGAATGCCGACTTCCTACAAAATGTTATTTTGTGTTTTGTTATCACAATCGACGTCACTGCACATTGGGCATACCCATGCGTGCGCAGTCCTCCGAAGCAGCAGCCACTCCAAAGTACTTCTACTAATTGTCCCCATGAGAAGCTGGTTATATTGTCTCCTTTCTCGGCCTCGCAGACGGCAAAGACGTGCTTCACCATGCTTAACTCCCATGTCATGCAATCGTGTTAGTGTCAGGGATTCGATATTATCCACTAGCCCAGTACGTACAGCGTTAACGATATCTGCTCTGTCCATGCTTTTTCCCGCAATCATTAGTGCTGTGCTTGCCAGTTGGTCCGCTCGCTCATTTCCCTTTACGCCCGCATGACCCGGTGTGTAGATCCAGGTTACGGAAGTTAAGTGCGATTTCCGAATGCTTTCTATCCATTCAGAGCGCATACTGCCAGTTGCTATTTTCTGAAGCATATTCATTGAGTCTGAGACAATTACTGCTTGTGTGGCGGTTTGCTCGGATACCCATGCTAAAGCTCTAGAAGCAGCGGCTATTTCCATGGTCATGCTTGACGTGGTTGTCTGGTAAGCGCCGCTATCTTCATGTATTGTTTTCCCCCTTCTTTGCGCTGTGTATTCACCATCATCCCCTGAACCATCTGTTCGTCCTCCTTGTGGGCACTGAGAACATCAACAAATTACATTGCTTGTCTTGTACCTACCCTGTTAGCCCTACCAGCAAGCCAATCTGCTTGTTCATTCCCTCTTACCCCAGGGTGCTCTGGCACAAAAATGAAACTGATTTCAGTCAGACAAGATTTCCTCCAACCCATCCTGTCTCAATCTTCTTAGGCATGTTTATAGAATCACTTAGAAAATATGCCTGGTAAACATTGTCTCTAGCCACATCACTGCTTTTGTTACTGCTATCACCTCCTTAATAATTTGACCTGTTTAAAGTAGGAATTTACATATATGCCTTTGGCATATTTAAAGTGACAAATAAGATCTCTGCAAATTGTAAGGTGAAAATAACTGAAAGTGCACTTATGTGATTTTGCGTTGTGCTAGTCATATGTTAACTGTTGTTACATTTGTAAAATAGAGAATGAAGTGAACCACAAATCTTAGCAGTGAGTTTTGTTTCTCATTTGTGTACAAGTAGATGAGGATGTTTTTTTTCATTTTGTGACGTCTTAGAGCGTCTGGCATGGTGATGATGGCTAGGTGCAGAGAGTCAAATCAAGTTGTGGCCATTAAAATCATGGATCTTGACAATCAACCCAGGAAGGAGCTAATCATATCAGAAATAGAGGTCATGAAACAACACAGACATGAAAACATTGTCAACTTTATTGAAAGCTACTACCTCGACACTGAGCTGTGGGTGGTAATGGAGGTAAGATTTCATGGGGACTGTCATATATTTTCTTCCTTCTCCGGTCTCTGATGTGTGCTGTTGGTAATCATGTCTACACCTTCTCATGTACTGTCAGTCATTGCTGATATAGATGTTCTAATGTCTCTCTTGCCTTCTATTCCTACTTTTCAATTACCATAGACGCCCCACACCCCACCTCTTATCTCATGACGTGACAAAAATAATGTGGATTGCCTGCTTCTAAGAAATAACACATCTCATTTCTCACTATTTGACTGACTGCTCATGATTCGATTCCACTCATCAAGACTAGGTGGTGTTCAGAATTTTACAACTATATATGCACTACATTGTTGTCTGTAAACTGACATAAACTAGTGTGAACTTGAATCTGTACCAGTCTCTGAGTTGGGGCTGTGTTATTTTATAATTTGTTTGATAATTCTCTGGGATCAAGTGGCCGATGTAACACAAAAAAGTACCCAGATTTGAAGAGACTGATTCAGGTGGGAGTAAGCAAAAGATCTGGTCAGTTTTCACTGAATAAAGTCGGATTTGTAATCAAGCTTGTAACGGGCACCATAAGTGTGGAAACTTTCTGTTGGCTACTGAGAGGGATGTGTGAGAATGCATCAGACTCAACATTAAAGAGTTTCCAGAGGTATTACCTCAGTTTTTACCAAATATTGCTTCAGTTCCTCTGGTTGCATTAAGCGAATTCCTTTATACCCAAGTATTAATTATAAACGCATGCTTAGGATTAATTTTACAGTTGGTGCCCTGTTGTATTGGTAGTCCTTAAGCCTGCAGCCTACTGCCTCATTTATTGTTAATAATTTCTAATTCAGATGTTCTTCCATGCTATGATGCCAGACTGTCAAAAATGCTCTCTCTTGGTCTTCCTTTACCTTTCTTCCTCTCCAACTTTCTATGATGTTCTCATTATCTATATTTTAAAACTGAAATTCTGTGTCTCTTTGTTTTGTTGTTTTTTAATTTTTTTTTTTTTTATGTGTATAACAAAAACTCCCATAAAAACATCTGTATCATGTATTGTCAGTCATTTCTGATTCCAAATTCCTTCTATGCTGTGATACAAGAATGTCCAAAAAGTCCTCACTTGAATTCTCTCTGCCTTACTTCTGCTCTAATTTTTCTGTTTGTCTTGATGTATTCAGTTTCACTTCTCACAGTGTGACATGCAGATTATCTTCTTCTGGTGCTGGTATTCAGTTCTCTTCTTGAGTTGTTTAAAAATGTCTTTCGAATCATCTCCCTTACTGTTTATCTGGCCATGATGTTGTCATCATTGTTCCGGAAAAACTACATCTCACCAGATAATTGTTTTAACTAATCAGTGGCTTGTTTATGATTCACTTCTGTACATCAGGATTGGCTCTTTATAGCATTGAAGAATTCTGCTTCTTTTCTGGGTTGACAGAAACAGTTTACACAGAATATTTGTATTCCTTTTAAACTCTTTCACACCTCAGATGATGAAGATTGTGATTGAATAGTATATTTTTATCCCTGTGAAATGCTGCTTTCACTTGAGCTATCTTATATTTAACTTCTTTAATACATCTTTAAATAGCATGAATGAGTTAACATACCTGCAATAGGAAGGTGTTATACTAAACATATGTTATCTTTTATATCTTAGTATTTAGATGGAGGTGCACTAACTGATGTAGTCAGAGAGACAATCATGAAGGAGGGCCAGATTGCTGCAGTGTGTCGCGAGTGTCTGAAAGCTCTGGTGTTTCTTCATAGCAACAACATCATCCACCGAGACATCAAGAGTGACAATGTACTGCTAGGGATGATTGGTGCTGTCAAACTGACAGACTTTGGTTTCTGTGCCCAGCTGAGTGGTGACAAGGGTAAAAGAGACACAATGGCCGGCACACCTTATTGGATGGCTCCAGAAGTTGTTAAAAGGTATTGTAACGATTTTGAGGTTCCTTTATATCATTTATTTCTAGTGTTTTGAATTCATGTTCGCTCCATTTTAGGGGTGGGGGGGAGTGGAGAATATAGGAATAGATCCACTGCCGCCCCCGCCCCCTTCCCTCCCCTACAAACATGTAGAAGCCAACTATATTAAGAGTTGTTTCTTCTTAAGTCGATGCAACCGCCTGAGAGGCAAGTAACCACGAGTCTGCTAAAAATAAGCCTGATCTGTAATACGGATGTACATGCAAAACTCTATAAGTAGGATTCTGTCCAAGGTAACAGGCTCTGTGCACGGTTATATTTTTTGAAATAAGTAGTAGTATTGCAGCATCATTATCATTCTGTTGTGCTATTTGTACGTGAATTGAAGCTGACAGTTGATTCCATTCTATCCTATGCAGTACATTGGTATGCATAGGCAGTCTGATCCTGCAACTCTGGCGCCTCTCATAAACATTTGTGTTATGGTCTCTCTTGGACATCCTTCCTTCTTCAAACCATTTGTTTTCAAATTCAGTGACTGTTTCATGAATAGTGTTACAATTTACCTTTTATGATGTTCAACTCGCAAAGCATGCTGAGGAAGATGAGGATAGGCCATGCTTTGTGCAGAGTCACAAGCTTCTCTTTGGAGGTCACGGGTGAAGAGCATTGTCTGGATTTTTTTCTCTGCGGCATGCTGGTGTGTTGGGAAATAAACAAGACTAATGGGTCACTCTGCACAACTTGGTGGAATATTGATGAATGGTAAGGCAGACTTGGTTAAGGCCTAATGGGAGCATGTGTGCAGTTCAGAGAAGCAAATGGGTCATCACATTCTGCTGAGAGTGATGAGGGGACCTGGCAGATACTCGACGCTCAGAGAAAAGGCAAGAAGACCTTTTAATGAGATTGCTACTAATACCATTAGTATTGGAACTCTGCGTTGGCTGCTGAGAATGGGGACATAATGCTTATGGGAATGCCCAAGTGCTGTGATGTCGGTTCTTGAATCAACTCCACTTCTTCTGGACATTTGTTTGCAGTCTGTTGAGAGTGGTTCACCTGAACCCATGGTAGATACATTACCAAACTCAGCTATATCCCAGACATTTGATGTCTAGTTTGTTACATCCTAATGTGTTTCTCAGATGGTGTAAAGGGGGATCTGATATAAACTACTTTTTGGTGTCAGACAAGAACCGTTACTGCAACTAATGAATGTCACATCATTACAGTAGAGGTGAGAAGTGGGCAGCTTCTGGTGAAACAAGAATAGTTAGAATTAAATATACATTGTCTGTTTCTTTTATTTACTGAACATTTGCGAGTCACATGACAGTAGGATTCATCATCCAAAAAACTTGCTTTTGAGAAATGATCACATTCATTTACCCTTATGAACATAATGATTGTATGTACACAGGAAACAGTACGACAACAAAGTGGACATCTGGAGTTTAGGCATCATGGTTATAGAGATGTTGGAAGGGGAGCCACCATACATGAATGACATGCCCCTCAGAGCTATATACCGTATTGCAACTAAGGTAAAAAGACTTCTTTTTACAGTAAAAACTTATCAATGCAAATTCTACGGGACAGAAAAGTCCAGAGTTTATGTTAAACAATGTGCGCTGAGCAATTATAATAAAACATCCAGGCCAGGACCAAAATTGTGTTCATCTTAACCTAGTGTTCTTTTTAAGCAAGTTCCTAATGTCTGTTCATTCCACATTCATTGGAGACAAACAGCTTATTTAGTCAGAAACTCACAAATAAAGTGAGAATTAATTGACTGCACAGTATAAATATATATAGAGTGAGTAGCAAGAAAACACAGCCAGGGAGGGACACAGCAAATGTGAAGATGTGGACCAAGCAACTCACCATATATTTTCTGTTGAGTATTGACAGAAATACGATTGTTCTTCCAGGTTTGTTTGTTTAGGATGTAGTTGTTTTTTGCTTATTCATTGCGATTAGAAAATCCATCAAACGTAACAACAATCAGGGCTCGAGAACAGGTCAGCCATCTCTCCCTCATTGTAAACAAACTAGCCAAGCGACAAAAATCGGAACCTGGAATGTTTGTGGTCTCACAAATAAAAAACCAGAAATCGTAGAATTTATGATGAAACATAAGATCGATATAATGGGAAATCAGATTGCAGGAAAAAAGGCAACATAACAAAAGAAATTCATAACAACTATGTCATATTTTGGAGCGGCGTTAAGAAAGAGCAGAGAGCGACTCACGGAGTCGGTTTTTATTCTCCATCCGGATATCGCTAAACATGTAAAGATATAGAATATGTATCTGAAAGGATTATAGTATTGCAACTCTACTACGGGGAAAACAAGAATACAAGCATTGTGCAGGTATACGCACCCACCATATGATGGTTACACATTGGAAGAGAAAGATAACTTCTTTGACTCAGTGTCGGATGTCATCAGTCAGATACACGCAAATGATGATCTTATGGTAATAGGTGACCTAAATGGGCATATAGGGCAGAGGCGAACACCGTGGGAGGAATATATCGGGCCACACTCAGACAACAGCAAAGTCTGCAATTACAACGGGCAGCGTATTTTAGAACTTTGTGCAGAGCATGGCCTTTATGTCACCAATAGTTTCTATCAGCATCGACAAAGCCAAATAAACACCTGGTATAAATGGAGCAACCCAGACCAGGCCGCACAGTTGGACTACATACTGTCCCAAAATCTATCTTTCTGAAATTCTTCTGTCCCAAAATCTCTCTTTCTGAAATTCTCTGTCCCAAAATCTCTCTTTCTGAAATTCTTCTGTCCCAAAATCTCTCTTTCTGAAATTCTTCTGTCCCAAAATCTCCTTGGGACCAAAATGGTTAATTTATCTTCTCTTCTGCCCTTTATCCCCTCAGTGGGGTATAGGCCCTCAACCAACTCTCATCAAGTCTTGCTAACCTTTGCCATGGCATGCAGATCTCCCCATGTCCTCCCCATATGTCTAACCTTTGCCATGGCATGCAGATCACCCCATGTCCTCCCCATCTGTCTAACCTTTGCCATGGCATGAAGATCACCCCATGTCCTCCCCATCTGTCTAACCTTTGCCATGGCATGAAGATCACCCCGTGTCCTCCCCATCTGTCTAACCTTTGCCATGGCATGAAGATCACCCCATGTCCTCCCCATCTGTCTAACCTTTGCCATGGCATGAAGATCACCCCATGTCCTCCCCATGTCTAACCATTGCCATGGTATACAGCTCTCCCCATGTCCTCCCCATCTGTCTAACCTTTGCCATGGCATACAGCTCACCCCATGTCCTCCCCATCTGTCTAACCTTTGCCATGGCATACAGCTCTCCCCATGTCCTCCCCATCTGTCTAACCTTTGCCATGGCATACAGCTCACCCCATGTCCTCCCCATCTGTCTAACCTTTGCCATGGTATACAGCTCACCCCATGTCCTCCCCATCTGTCTAACCTTTGCCATGGCATACAGCTCTCCCCATGTCCTCCCCATCTGTCTAACCTTTGCCATGACATACAGCTCTCCCCATGTCCTCCCCATCTGTCTAACCTTTGCCATGGCATACAGCTCTCCCCATGTCCTCCCTATCTAACCTTTGCCATGGCATACAGCTCTCATGGCTACATCTCTCCCCATGTCCTCCCCATCTAACCTTTGCCATGGCATACAGCTCTCCCATGTCCTCCCTATCTAACCTTTGCCATGGCATACAGCTCTCCCATGTCCTCCCACCCATCTAACTTTGCCATGGCAATACAGCTCTCCCCATGTCCTCCCCATCTGTCTAACCTTTGCCATGGCATACAGCTCACCCCATGTCCTCCCATCTGTCTAACCTTTGGCCATGGCATACAGCTCTCCCCCATGTCCTCCCTATCTAACCTTTGCCATGGCATACAGCTCTCTAACCCCCCATACATTCCATGTCCCACCCATCTAACCTTTGCCATGGCATAGCATGGCTCAGCTCCCCCATGTCCTCCCCATCTAACCTTTGCCATGGCATACAGCTCTCCCCATGTCCCTCCCCATCTAACCTTTGCCATTGGCATACAGCTCTCCCCATGTCCTCACCCCATCTAACCTTTGCCATGGCATGTCCCATCCCATCTAACCTTTGCCAGCATAACAGCCTCCCATGTCCTCCCCATCTGTCTAACCTTTGCCATGCATACAGCTCCCCCATGTCCTCCCCATCTGTCTAACCTTTGCCATGGCATACAGCTCACCCCATGTCCTCCCCATCTGTCTAACCTTTGCCATGGCATACAGCTCTCCCCATGTCCTCCCCATCTAACCTTTGCCATGGCATACAGCTCTCCCCATGTCCTCCCCATCTAACCTTTGCCATGGCATACAGCTCTCCCCTGTCCTCCC
>CAJHNH020003728.1:0-59149 GCA_905116865.2 Candidula unifasciata
CACGCCCCCCATTCCTGTTTTTGATGCCAAAAAAATTTGAAGTGCCCTTTTCAAGTTTTCTTATAGAGTTTTTTCCTGTCCCCCTGGCCCTTCCCTTTCTGGAGCTCGCCAAAAAAATACCCCTTTTGGGGGGCAACAGTCTAGCATGGGGGGTTTAATGACCAGCCCAATATAGCTGAAAAATTTTCGATAGTGTAGCTGGGCTTTTCCCCACCCAGAACAACAGTTTTGGGATTTTTCTTCCCATTTGGGTTTTAGCCTTTTGAGACTTATATAAAACTGTTTCCTGTTGATACCTGATACACGTAAATTACAAGTGTAAGCATAGGTGTGATACAAAATACTGAAAAAATATAAATTGATCTAAATTAGGAATTACAAAAAGGGTTATTCCAAATAAGGATAATCTTTGATGTGTTCTTGTGAATCTTAATAAATATGGGGCATTCTCACTATCACTAATTTTTTCCCATTTAAAGTAACCATGCTTTAGATACGGGGTGTGCCCTACACAAGTTAAATAGAAAACTCATCTGGAATGTCTTTTTATACTGCAGGTGTTGATACGTAAATATATGTTGAAATTTTCCAAACAAATCCCCAAAACCATTTTTTGGGCATCTGATGGGGGGTTTTAAAGGACAGGAAATAAAAGGCTTCCCCCTGTTTTCTGGTTAAAAAGGTAAAACAGTACTGCACTCTGAAGATACAAATACTGCCTTATGGGGCGGGAAAACCCATATACGTACCTGATGGATGAATCCTAACCCTTTGACAAACCCCCTTCTCGAGATGTACAAAGAAATGTGCAGCTGTAACACAGTAAGCAGTGCATTTTTCCCGGGAAATTTTTCCCAAAAAAAAAAATATTTATGGTGGAACAGGGGGGATCAGCCCCTTGAAAAAAAAAGACAAGCTTTGTGGGAATGAGGGCCCCCACCCCAAAAATTTTAGTGGCAAATTCCCCCCCCCAACCGTGTATGAATTTATTTTTTTTTTTTGTTTAAACATTTAAAACTTTTTCAAATAGTGTTTGGGATTTATCATATAAATAATAAGTTACCCTAACCCCTCACAACCTTTCCCCGAAAATCAAAGGGGGGGGGGGGGGGGGTAAACCCCCAAATTTCCCCCCCCCAGGTTTCTTTTTGCGCACCCCTGATCCTATGCAGTTTTCACAATAATTAACCAGACTCAAAAACCCGTTTCAAATGGTAAAATCAACAAAAAACTGACATAACCTGTTCTTATATCTTTTGCTGCCGCTGCAACGGTCTAAATGCTTGGCTAGTTTGGGGGGGGTTTTCATTTTTGAAGGTCACCAAAAAACGCCCTGCAAAGGAGAGAGCCCCCAATTTTTTTGGAAGAGCTCCCGGCAAACCACTGTTTAAGGGGGAAATCATGAACCCAAAAATAAACCCCCCACCAGTTTAAAAAAATTTGTTTTTTAGAAATTGAGGGGGTTTTTTCCCCTTTTCCCTTTTTCTGCCCTTTTTAAACCCTAATGGAGCATAGGCCCTCAAAACCCAAATCAAAGCCAATCATTCTATTCTTCGCTATGCATGCAGGTCTCACCTTCCCTTTTTCTTTTTCAAATTTACTTCCCCTAGGGGGTTTCCTTTCTCAATTTTTTTTCCTTTTTTTTTTTTTTTTTATTTTCCCATGCCCTTTTGGGGTTCCAGTGCCCAAAAACATTTAGTTTAATTTTTCTCAGGTTTTCCCCAATTTTTGTCCTAAACCAAAACCATCTCCTTTTTTTTTACCTCTTTGGGCCCTCTTGGAAATTGTTTTTGGTTTTTTTCCTAAGCTCTACAAAAGTGATCATCTACCATTTTTAATTTTTATTTCTGCGCAGGGCAACCCGTTAAAGAATTTTGTTGTAGTTTATTAATAAGCCCTTTGGGTTTTTCTCCCCCTTTAAAATCCATACAACAGAACGGGGTTTTGACATTAGAATTTTCAAAAAAACAAGTTTTAGTATTATTTTTTTAAATTTTTTTTTGCCTCCATTTAGTTCCCTAGGGTTTTGAAAGCTCCCCTTTTTCCTTTTCCCATTTTTTTATCCCTCCCCCAATGGACCCTTGGACCCCAATAGGAAAATACTGTATGAGATCTTTTTTTCCCCCTGTTTTACCTTTAAAACCCCTGGCCTGGGGGTTCATCATTTTGTTTGTATGTTGCTGTTTTAATGAGATTTGGGGCAGAGATGGTTTTCCTTGCAAACCTTAAAAGGTAGTTCTCCTTGACGTTAATTCATATGTTCTGGAAAAGCATTTGCTCATATTTCTAATCAATTCTTTTCTTCATCTTTACCGGCGAAAGCTCTATCGAAAGTCCTGATGTTTTTTCTTTTGGGAATTTTTGCCAGGACCTATTGGCGTTTAACCCCCGTTTTACTATTATTTGTGTGCAGTTGGTTTTTTCCCTTGCCGCTCGGGCAATCCCACCGATTTTTGAAGGAAGTCCCCAGTTAGTCAACTCCTATGACATGCTTGCTGGGAAGGCAGTGGATCTCTTCTTGTTTCCCCCACAATGGGGCTTTGGAACCCACATTGGGAATTCTAATAAATGATATTCATTGTGGATATGACATACTACAATACTCTTTTCTGCACCCCTTTGCTTCACTTTAAACCACACTATACATCTTATATTTTTCTTGTATTCGTTCCCTATCAACAGACAACACAAATGGTTAGACACCCATAAACCATGTATGTCTTTGAAGGACACATACATTAGTAAGTTTCAAATCAACTTATTGATCTTTATTGATCAACATGATGGCTATTCTCACTGGAGGTGAAATGAAAAGGCAGACAAGCCTACAAAGGCTGCAGAAAACTTCAAAGACACTCTTAAAGAGATCCATGAAGATAAACTGGGTAGAGGACAAAAAATATTGCAGACCAGAATATGATAGTATAAACAAGATAAGCCAAAATGTGCAGATGAGAATTTTCAGACTCAAAACAGGACATTGTAAATTCAGAGCACACCCATATCGAATGGGTCTTGCTAACTCTGCTGCATAATTTTGTGGTGTACCATAGCAAACTCCAGAGCATGACCTACAGGACTACCCAGATGTTGCTAGTCAGAAGTAATCTGGCCAACAAGAGCATCCTTATGAGAGAAAATATGACACACAGATAAAGACCTCAAAAGCGCCGTCCTGTTTATGAACCATAAGATGCAAACAAAATTTTGATTGCTTAAGAAGAAAATAGAAGAAATACACAATGCAATCGATGAATCAGGTACCATCTCCACATTGAAGGTTGGATCCAAAGAATCTCCAGCTGGATCCAAAGAATCTCCAGCATTCTATGTACCCTCCCTCAGACAGCCGTCTGTCCAGCCCTTGATGTTATACTCCTATTTGTATCACTCTCTTGTTTTTGTGTGTGTGAAAATCTAGACAGTTTACAAATGGGTGCAAAAATGTCACCACACTGTTAATAAAGTTTGTGAACAGGTTCATAAACATGTCACCACACCCAATATGTACAGTTTTTCAACGTAGTCATACCTTCAGGGCATCATCTTCTTTCCCATCCATGACGTTCAGAAGCAGTGCTGCAATAACATTGAATCCCTGGCAGTATCCTACTCGCTTATTCCATCGTGCATAGGCAAGTAGTAATCGCTTCAGCACAGCACGATCTTCATCATTGTCATCACCGCTAAAGTTGCTGCAGCCTGTCCTATGTAGATCCTGGAATTTGGAGAAGAAAATCGAGGGGATATAAAAAGAGTTGCTAAAATTCGGTAGACACAGAAACACAGCTATTGGTTATTGGGAGTTTCTTTGTAGAAAGTCTGCGACAGTAGAAGCTAGATTGTTGGCTTTTTTTTTTTTTTTGACAGTGTGCTGCAGCTGTGACTAGCTTTTTGGCTTTTCATACAAGATCTGCTACAGAGGGACTAGTTTTTTGGCTTTTTCATACAAGGTCTGCTACAGAGGGACTAGTTTTTTGGCTTTTTCATACAAGGTCTGCTACAGAGGGACTAGTTTTTTGGCTTTTTCATACAAGGTCTGCTACAGAGGGACTAGTTTTTTGGCTTTTTCATACAAGGTCTGCTACAGAGGGACTAGTTTTTTGGCTTTTTCATACAAGGTCTGCTACAGAGGGACTAGTTTTTTGGCTTTTTCATATAAGGTCTGCTGCAGCAGTGACTATCTTTTTTGGCTTTTTCATATAAGGTCTGCTACAGAGGGACTAGTTTTTTGGCTTTTGCATACAAGGTCTGCTGCAGTAAGAGATGGTTGTTTTGGTTGTTAAATACAATGTCTACTACAGGATGGGCTAGCTTTTTGGCTTTTTATTTATACTTGGTTTGCTGTAGTAGGAGGTAGCTTTCTGGCCTTTTGTGTGTGTGAGCAAGATCTGCAACAGTAGCGACTAGCTTTGATTGTATTTGCTACTTTTACCAACAGCATCGGTTTCAATAACATACATTTTGAGATTCTAATTTTCTTCAGTTGTGTTATCCTTATTCAATCGCAGTAAATTTTAAATGCCACAATCACCTGCAGTAAAGAAATATTTAAATGTCATAGGTCTGCTATACTAAAAACAGGAACACATTATACAGGCATATTTATAAAATGCAATCCAAACTCGACCTATGAGCAAAATTCACCATGTCAGCCTTATCATAAAATATATCACCACCCAGCAGCAGCCTATCTATCAGACTGTAGGTTTTCCTGGACAACTTTTAAGTCCTGGGCAGAGAATCTAAAATATGAATCTGTCCTGAGAGTTTTCAAGCAATTTCAGCCACAACGTGTGTTATGAATACAAAACTTCAGATGGTATAACCCTCCGACCATCAGAAACCTGTGATTGCCACCTTCATAATCATTCTCACACTGGTTATTATATTCCATTTTTTGCCATCTCATGCCAGAGCTATGTATAATCACACTGCCTCATGTTAACTGTACTTGATCAGCTGTTTACTGATGTGCCTGCAATCACCAGCTGTCAATTCCCAACATTATCGGATTAAAGTAGCTATCACTCTCTATGTAATGCTATTTTCTGTGTGTTTCTTGCCTGTTTTGACTGATCTCACCCACATTTTCATACAGAGAATGTTCCCTATCTGCTGCAGTTCTGAGGTGTACCTTTCTCTGTAGTGCCCTGTGCCTGTCATTGTATAGAAGATAAGGGCCCATCAATACATTGTCTGTTTGTTTATTATACATAAATTTATATATAGAAGGCAAGGCAAGAGTTGCAACATGTAATTTGTGTCAGAATAGAAAACATGAAGATAATGAGTAGTATCTTTTCACAGCTACAACTTATTGGTAATCAGAGTAAAAGAAACTGTCCATGTGTATTCACAACACTTCAGTATTAGCACAAGATTTTTAAAATACAAAATGTTCACCTTCACAATTTGCATTCCTAACTGCTCATCATCCGGGTTGCTTCTCTCATTGAAGGTGAACCTGATAGTCTGCTCCCAGTTGATCTTCAACTGATACAGATAGTGGTCAGCTAGGCTTAGCCACACCTGTTGTAACAAAGTGTCTATAAGCTTTAGGACATAAAATAGCAGGTCATTAAGCTGTATGAAGAACACAACACAGAACAGCACAGAAACAATATACACAAGATGGAATGTCCACTGTCTGTAAAACAAGACAAAATTATACAAGGTCATAGCATGAATACTAGCTCGGCAACAATCCCAGGGGGTTTCCGTTAAAAAAAAATTGCAATTGCAAACAACTCAGCCATGAAATAAACCTACAGCTTAGAGTGTGAGACAAACAGCTTGATCATTTTGCCATAGAGACCACCATCACACTGTCATTTACATGACCAATGCACACATATTGAGTTGTTTGGTAATGAGAGTGCTTAATGTGTAAGTGGAAAAGGGGGAGGGTTGGGTAGGTACATTTTCTTCAACTCCAAGATTTTTGTTCTAAACTCATGTAAGGAAATGTATTGTTATCAGTAATGTTTTAACAAATAAAAAAGAACATGGCATTGTGTCTGAAGTAATGCATGGCAATAATTTTAACACTGTATCAAAATGATTACATAAGAAATAAGTTAAATAGATCGGCATTCGAACCACTACATAATAAATAAATTACACAACTTTGAATGCCATCTTGCACATAAGAAACCCACTGTACTTTGTCTGTCTCAATTTCCACATAAGAAACAGGTTTAACACTGTGTGTCCAAATCTCCGCAAAAGAAATGGGTTGAAGTGAACACTGTGGGTCCCAATCTCCACATAGGAAACAGGTTGAACACCATATGTCTCAATCAGCAGATAAGAAACAGGATGAACACTGCATGTCACAGTCTCCACAAAAGAAATATGTTGAACATTGTGTGTCCCAATTTCAACATAAGAAACATGTTGAACTTTGTAAGATTGAAGTTGATACACTGTATGTCCCAACTTCTACATAAGAAACATGTTAAATTTAACACTGTGTTTCCCAATTTATACATAAGAAACAGATTAAACACTGTGTGTTCCAATTTCCCCATTAGAAACAGGCTGAGTACAATGAGTCCCAACATGCACATAAGAAACAAGGCGAAAAACTCAGTATCCTAAAATCATATCAAAAAACATATACTGTACACATGTGATGTTGGATCTGTCACAAGTGTGTTGTATCCAGAGAATAAACTGGAAGGTGTGAAAGCAATAATCCAACATACATACACACACACAAATACCTTTTTCCGAAACTCTGGTGGCATCCCCGCAGGCAGCCGACAAACAGCTTTCATTGCATCCCTCCACTGATCAAATGCACTTTCTCCTGGTGGTGGCTGTATGCTGAACTTCATTCTGGTGTCAATTTCTGAAATAGAAAATAGATTCATAAAGTTCAATGAGTGAATGAAACAAAAATTGACCACCATTACACTCAGGACATTCCCATATGTGCTCTGTCCCCTTCCTCAGTAGCCAACAAAGAGTTCCCCAACTTCTTCTTTGCATTCATTGACTGTAAGCTCGGCGGACAGTTCTGGTCATTTGTGCACTTCTGGACTTCAGCCTAGTTCCAGAACTTGAAATTTCTATGCACATCCACTCTACGGATCTGCATTAGTTGCATGCAGACTGTTGGTTCCTTGCTCTCAAGCAGATGCACTTTGATTTAGAAGGAAATCCTTAAGTAGTTGGCTCTAACTGACATGCTTGTTAGGTCTGGTTTACACACTTTTAGATTAGAGAGAGAGAGAGAGAGAGAGAGAGAGAGAGAGAGAGAGAGAGAGAGAGTAGTCCAAATGTTCTTTTACTGCAGAGAAAAGAGAGAGAGAACAGTCCAAATGTTCTTTTACTGCAGAGAAAATAGCGAGAGATAGAGAGAGAGAGAGAGAGAGAGCAGTCCAAATGTTCTTTTATTGCAGAAAAAATAGCGAGAGAGAGAGAGAGAGAGAGGGAGAGAGAGAGAGAGCAGTCCAAATATTCTTTTACTGCAGAGAAAATAGCGAGAGAGAGACAGAGAGAGAGAGACAGAGAGAGAGTAGTCCAAATGCTATTTTACTGCAGAGAAAATAGCGAGAGATAGAGAAAGCAGTCCAAATGTTCTTTTATTGCAGAAAAAATAGCGAGAGAGAGAGAGAGAGAGAGAGAGAGAGAGAGAGAGAGAGAGAGAGAGAGAGCAGTCCAAATGTTCTTTTACTGCAGAGAAAATAGCTCAAATGTCGCGTTAGATCTTTACATTTACAGAGACAGAGAAACGATACTGTATCTCTAAGTCTTGTGGCCTTTCTGTCTCTCACTGTATTCAGTTATAATCTTCACTGGGGAATTTCAAACTAACCAAACAACTACACTATAGAAGCACAGCAAGGATGAACTACTGAGGTCATGTACATTTCATTTGTCATTATTATGAGATAAGTCATTTTATCTATTCTTGTTTGTAACTGTTAACTTGTTCGTTTAAGGGTAATTCAATTTTAATTCACCCCAACCAAAGAAATCTGGGAGTTTTAGGGATAGCCCAGTCAATCACGTGACGTCAGGGAATTTTTTTTTCCAGTTTATTTTCGTTTTCTGTATATAATGTGTGTTTTGATAACCCCAAACCTAACCTTAACACGTGCTAAATATAGCTACCCTAAATAAAGCTACCAGGTTTGTTTGGGGTGAATTAAAACTGATGCACCCTTTTATGTAATGTGCTGACGAAAAAAATACTAGCCTCAGCGTTCACTCTCTTCTTCTTCTTCTTCTTTGCGTTCACCGACTGTAAACTGCAGTGGAAAGTTTCGGCTGTTCGTCCACTTCTGTACTCTATAGTCGTCTTCCAGAATCTAAAATCGTCTGCACACCCATTTTACCGATAGACTTATTTGTATGCAGACTGTTGGTTTCTTACCCCTTAGGCGGATGCACTCCTACTCTGAATGAAGCTCCCAATTAGTCAACTGTTATGACATGCTTGCTGAGGAGGCAGCAGGTCTATTTGTGTTGTCCCCCACAATGGGGAACTGAAACCCACGGGTGGAGTTCACTCTTTGTCCATGAAGGTGAAATTATGATGCTGAATAATTCTACTTCCCGTCAATTGACATCTTTTCATACAATACAGTCCTAACTTGCCTCATAGTTCGATTTTCTCTAAATTGAAACGTCAATCTGCAACAGCGAACAACCCAGTCAGTGACAGGTGTTTGCATTTAACCATCGTCAACATTGGATGGACAGTTGCACACCACCAGTTATGTCTGGTTAAACTCCAAGGCCAATGCTAGAGCATGTGTTCCTGGTAGTTGTCCGTAAATCAATATGGTGTACACTGTTCATATCTAAGAGTGTGTGGTGACACAACAGTGAGTCACTACATGTATTACAAACTTGACCAAATTAAAATAACTGCGACTCGAATGTATATGTTACTTATGCTTATATGAAAATGGCGCGCAGCCGAGTTCAACATGTGAGGGAGAGATACATTACGATAACAGATTCACTTCAGTATTGTTTAGAAACAATCTAAACTATTTCATGATAATTTCCTTAAGCAAGCTTCACACAATGATCCCTGACGGTGAGCCATAAAAGAACACATCACCTGTAGCATCAGTCAGCGCGTGCTTCTCTGCTCACTGCCAGCACGCGACTTAACGCCTGAAATGATGATGCGGTCTTTAAATAACTGTCACATGTTCACTGTGCCAGATACGCGTGACAACAACAATATCACGTCTATGTTACACTGTGATCAGAGCTCAGCTGGGTATCACTGTATGTATGCTTCAGCCGAGGCAGGCGCACTGACACAAAGAAACCGCCAACCCCCGTAGCCAAACAAGAACTAAGAAGGGCTGCTTTGAATTTTGTAGGGGGGTGGGGGGAGGGAGCGTGCGATGAGAGGCCCCTCTTAACCACAAATAGAAATTCTCTTTATATATACAATATTACTCCAAGCATACTACTGAATATGTATTTGCCATTCGGCGCAGTATTATTAATATTATTATTATTATTATAAATGTGCTGGATAGCAAATAGGAATAATAATAATATTCATATGTAAGTCATCAAAGATGCAAACAGCGGGGAATGGAGAGTAAGAAGCAACAATGAAATGCATAATATGTTTAAATCACAATTGATCACTGGCATTGAGAAGTTAAAGGTTGAAATGGCTGGGGCATATTGAGAGAATGTCAGATGACAGAGGTAACAACTTTATATACAAGTGAGATTTATGGTCGTAGACCACGAGGCAGACAAATAAGATTACTGGAGAGATGGTTTTCAGACTGACCTGCAAACACCCGGTGTTACCAACTTGAAAGAGAAGGCCAACCAGAGAGATGAGTGGAGGCAGGTGATATCTGCGGCAATGAACCACAAGGGTTCGGAATGCTGAAGAATGTAAGTCATCTCACAAAATTATGGGGACGGGGTGGGGGCGGGCGCAAAGGGCCCAGGTTCTAGTGCCTATACTAGATGTTTGATGTTGATCAGGGGACTGTCACTAAATCTGTGATTACTCTCGCATTGCAAGTGTAATGTTAATACTTTTATGTTGCAAGTTTCTGTCTTGTTGCAAGTTTCATATTACTACTATCGTGTTACAGGTGTTATGTTACAACTATCATGTTGTCAGTGTCATGTTACTACTATTATGTTGCAAAAGTCGTGTTACTGCTATCATGATGCAAGTATCGTGTAGAAAGCATCGTGCTGGTACGATCGTGTTGTAAGTGTTATGTTACTACTATTATTTTGCAAGTGTCATGTTGCCAGTGCCATGATGCTAAATCATGCTGTATTTGTGACAATAAAAAAATGTATGAAAATAAAATTCATTAGGTGGTGCTAGATCTTGCATGCGCATTCGCAACACGGAAACAAAATGACAACTTTACTTACGGAGTGCACCCTCAAAGAACAACATGCTTTTGTGCTTTTGGGGGGAGGGGGCTGCCTGCAAAGGGATATTCATAAGCAAATGCTTTCTGCTTATGCGACAAATGTTTCTTCCGTAAAGCGGTGCATAGCGGGGTAAAAAATAATTCCTAATGGCGCTCTAAAATTGTTAATGAAGTCCGATCCGGTCGTCGTGTTGAGATTACAAGAGAGGTATCCGTGCAGCGGGTGGAGGGGATGATTAGAGGTGACAGGCGAGTAACGGCTGACTGTAGCAGCTGCAATAAGATGTTTACCTGGTTCAGCATACGACATAATGCATGATCGATTGAAATTTAAGAAAGTGTGCTTAAGGTGGGTACTCAGACGATTGACGGAAAACACAAAATGAACCGATTAGGCCTGTCCTTGCAGCATCTCTGCCGATACGCAGATGAAGGAGAAGACATGCTGAATATGATTATTATTGGGGACGAATCATGGGTGCATCAATACAAGCCTGAATTAAAATCTGCATCAATGCAGTGGAAATATCTTTCTTCGCCTTGTGCTTCAAAAATTCAAGGTTACGCCATCAGCAGGGAAGGTTATGCTGACGGTGTTTTGAGAATGTCAAGGACTGCTCTTAACCAAATTTTAAAAAAATTGAAAAAAGGACAATGTGAATGATGATTCATACGTATAGTTCTAGCGATTCTTCATGATGCAGTTTGAAAGAAAACAGCCAGGCCTGCTGACTAGCGGAGTATTGCTCCTTCATGACAATGCCAGACCACATACGGCTCAGTTAACTTAGAAGAAAATTAACCATATAGGGTGGGAATTTCTGGAACGTCCACCTTACACTGACTAGCGATTTTCACCTTTTTGGTCCACTGAAAACCCACCTTGGCGGGAGACATTTAATGAATGGAACAGAAGTTGAATGTGAAGTGAAAATGTGGTTTAGAAAACAGAGCATGCAGTTGTATGCGGCAGGTTTTGGAGCACTGATAAAACGATGGGACAAGTGCATCATTGCTGGTGGAAATTATGTTGAACAAAATATAGGGACAGTGCAAATGTAAAAATAAACGGTTTTTAACTTGTTTTCCCCTGTAGGTTTTTTTAACAACCATTTGTGACATACTTATTGACTTCCCTAGTATTTTCAATAGCATGCAATCACCCCCCCCCCCCCCCCCCTCCTCCACCCCGAAAAAAAATTGTTAACATGTAGATCTGTGAATCTGTGATTAGTTAGAACTATCATTACCGCATTCCAGACATATCCACAGATGCTCTAATCCCACAGCTCCAAAAGCGTAAATTGACTGATCACGTTTGATGCGAGACCATTACGCAACATTTTTTTTAAAATAAAAGTGCCCTAATATGACGCTAGACTCACATTTTTAGACATGTGCCTCGATGGGTGGTGTGGTGAACACTACACAAGCCGCCTTTACTTCCAGAGACATTACCTCATACCCATTTTAGGTTGGGTTCACATGGGTATCAAGGTCCCCTGTGAAGCACTAAAAATCGCCCCCGAAAAATTCTGAACCCAAGAGCTTCGGTACGGCAGGCAAGCGTCTGACAGCTATTCTATGGCGGCTTCATAAACGCTTTGTGTGCGTTCCCTTGGTGAAATGTTTTCATGTGTGGATTTAAGTATCCCGTTGTGAGAATACAGAATAGACACCCCCTTCCCCCCCCCCCTTTTTTTTCCCACTCATTTTTCTCCCCTGGTCCTCCCCAAAAAGCATATATAAACATAGACTAATTATGGGTATTTTCTTTGAAGTCGGTGTGCCCCTGCAAGACAGGCGACGAACCAAAATTTAGCAAACAAATAAGCCAGATCTGGAAAACGACTAAAGTCCACAAGTGGACAAACAACCCGAACTTAACGCTGGAGTTTACAGCCGGTAAACGCTAAGAAGGAGATAAATGTGCACATCTGCTACTACTCTTGCGCATGACAAACAACTGATACGACCCTTAATTCAACAGTCTGAAGAAATCAACCGTGTGTGGTAGAGATCACTACTTAGAGGGAGAGAGGGGAGGGGGAGGGTGTGAACATCATGTATTTAGGGAAGGAGCCGCCGAGGTCTAGCGGCTAGACGCTATGGATCGGAAGGTCGTGGGTTCGGGCCCCCATGGTACCAGACTTTTATTCTTTTCAAAAATGACCTTGGCTCTCACGACGATCCAGCACTGAATGGGTACAAGGTGGCGTCCTGGGAAGAGCAGACGGCCGGTGTGATGCTGACCACCTCACCCAGCAAGTGCCGATTGGTCTATAAAATACAGGTCTAGCCCTGCATGCCCAATATGTCTAGAGGCGTGGAAAGAGTCCCTTACTGTACTCTAAAGGTATACATGACTTGGTCCCAACTGTATCCTACACAACTCCCTTAATCGCATTGGACTGCAGGTTTCACTGGTCTCTTGAAGCCGTTAGGGGTGTTTTAATTAGGGCTGTACCGAATATTCGCTTCGTATTCGCTTCGGGGCCGAATAGTGGACCTAATAAATATTCGGTATTTGGCCGAATACTTGCGGTCGGGTCGAATACGAATAGTGGTTACCTTACACCCGTTTCTGCATTCACTGCGATAGACTAGAAAAAAAAACTCTCTCATTAACACAATAGTTGCTGTTGCCTAAGTCTGTCGTAGCAGGGAAAACTGCGACCTGGTTGCGTGGTACAGCATCTAGTTTTAACATATGGCTGTGAGTCCTGGACAATCGGTATGTAGGCCAAACAATTGCTTGAGGCCTCAGAGATGTGGTTTTACGGAACAATGCTTAAAATACCTTGGACAGCCAAAAAAAAAACAACCAGAAGGTTTTGAAAGAGGCGGGAGCCCGAAGACAACTAATCACAGACATCAGAAGGAGACATTCATTATTTTTCGGCTATGTTATAAGAAGAGGGAAAATGGAACATGTAGTGACCACTGGAAAGATCTGTGGAAGGAGGGATAGAGAAAGACAACGAGAGAAGATTCTTGACAGTTTTGTTGCATGGCATGGAGGTGTGTCAGCACACGAACTAATACATGCTGCAGGAGATCGCAGATTGCGGCAAGGCCTACGCCAGTCGGCAAGGCATCTGATGATGATGATACACTAGTCGTATTTGTATTCCTATTCGGCCGAATATTTGGTCCCGCTATTCGTATTCGGCCGAATAGTATAATTCCCTATTCGGTACAGCCCTAGTTGCCAAGTAAGAAGAGGAAAGACGTGCACAATTAACAACAGGGTAGAGGACGAGCGGTCTGAATCGGAAGGAAGCATCAAGCCCAGAAAAATACTAGAATTTAGTCACGAAAGTGACGCAAATAACCCAGACCACAAATATAGGCGGAGACTGTTAGCAGCCTCGGCTAGCTAGCAGCAGTCTGAAAGTGGTGGACCTTTTAATTTTTCTCTCAAAAGGACTAAGACTAGCCCTAGTTTTAAATATAACTTCTTTGAAACCTGAACTTAGTGGGGTATTTGGGTCTTGTCGTACTGCTCTGCCATCCGAAATTATATTTTTTTCAATTTCAAGGCGTAAACTTTCAGCAGCTCGGAGCGGGAAAACAGCATGCACGCACGTGCACTTATCCTTCGCTGAATACAGTTACTGATTATAAGACACAGTTTTCGAAAGGACTGAGCTAGCCTGATGGTATCGCGTAGGTTTAGCGGTTACACATTACTACAGAAGGTACAGTTACAGATAAATTCGGACGGGAGAAATTATATTGACCAGCTTGGCCTTGCCAGAGAAATCGATAGTATCCATTGCATAAAGCTGGAAGCCTCTTTCCGGAAACCATAACGTGCCGTATCCACAATATAGTTAGCTTCCACACTCTCTTTCGTGTGGTACTGTCTCACACTTGTTGGTCCGCCTCTTACTACAGTCATCTTCCTACTAGAAATGCTGCCGTCTACTTTATGCTTGCCTGCTGAAATGTTTTTTTTTTTTTTTTTGTTTTGTTAGTATGCTTTTCATAGAGTGTTATGTCTTTCATCTCCATAGTGTCTTATGGCTAATGTGCCGATCTGTTGTAAAATTTAGGATATAGTTATCTGGATGTAAGTTTTCAGTAGGGGGTAAAAAAAATGTAATGACTGCATCTTCTTCTTCTTCTTCTTCTTTTTCTTTTTCTTTCTTCTTCTTTTTCTTCTGTGTCTTCTTTTTCTTTGTCTTCGCTTCTTCTTTTTCTTTTTCTTCTTCTTCTTCTTCTTCTTAGCCCATTCCCTGTCTTCCATTCTTCTTCTTCTTTCTTCTTCTTTTCTTCTTCTTCTTATTCTTCTTCTGCTCCCCCCACCTTGCTGCTCTTCTTATTACCTTCTTCTTTTCTTCTTTCTTCTTCTTCTTCTTCTCTTTTCTTCTTTTCTCCTTTCTTCTTCTTCTTTTTCTTCTTTTCATCTTCTTCTTCTTCTTCTCTTCTTCTTCTTCTTCTTCCTTCTTCTTCTTCTTCTTCTTCTGCGTGTCTGCTCTTGCTGCTTTTTATTCTTCTTCTTGTTCTTCTTCTTCTTCATCTTCTTCTTCTTTTTCTCCTCCATAAATTGAATAGCAAACATAAAAACATTTACAAACATATTGGACCGTAATGCTGTGTTTAGAATACAACGAACCTTTAGGAAATGGATATGACTGGTCAGTTCAACTGTGTTGCACGTTATTCCCAGAAATAAACATATAGGGATCCCTTGAGACCGTAGAAACATTATATATCAAAGAACCGCATTACACTAAAGAATACAACACTAGATATCATGACGCCACACCACAGTACCCGGCTGTATACAGTGGCATATGCCTGAATGCATATGACAATAATAGTAGTCAACTGTTAGTCCCTGTGCACCATGGAGATATGCTGCTTGTTTTGTAAAGTCCAGTGCGGGAATGGCAGTCTCTGACACTTAATCCGCATTTTTAAAAATACATGTAGATACTCTATGGTTCTGAGGCTGGTTTTCTTCTAATGGTTGCTGCATTTGGCCACTTTCAAATTGCAACAGTCTGTCTTTCACTACCTGCCTCCAACGGAGTCGGTCTGCAGCTGCTCTCTCACAAATGTCTGTGTTAATGTTGTTATCTTTCAAGTCCCTTTATTTATTATTTTATTTTTGTAGATCTTACTTATTTTAGGCTGGGTCGTCCTGTGATCCGTCGATCAATTATATACACCAACCATGACGAGGGTTTAAACCCAATACCATCAAGCCGGTCTACATATCTGATATACTTTACTATTGCAAGAAAGCATGTGAGTGTAGAAAGCCACTGGCATATTTGTTTTCGGTTAAAATGCGATAAACTAAGTGTTAGGCTTGAATGGTGGAGGGGGGGGGGGGGCAATGAAAGGTGGGGGCGTTAATATTTCAAGGCACACAAAGTACATCCAGAACGATCATGTCGGAATACGCATGTGCTAAAGCTTCAAGGCTAAAGTCGTTAGGATCGACTTTATTGCATAGGGCTTAATCCTATGCAACAGGGCTGTTCAACTAGGTTTACTCAGGGCTGCCCAAACTGTGAAACTATGGATCATCACGGACCAGATGCCCATGCTGAAGCGAAGACAAATTATTATGTAAATACAGCTGACAATGATCCACTGACCACAAGCTTGGCCTCCGCGGACAAGAGTTGGCCCGTGGGCAGCGAGTTAAATAGCCCTGCAACGAGGTACAATCTCTGCACAGCGGCTAGCCTCCTACTGACAGCTCTGCGCCGTCTGCCGAGAGCGTAGTTCCGGCGACGATCCATAGGTATTTCTGTAAAAATTGCACTTGTGAACTGAGAAATGAGTTATGAGACAGATTATCTTTACAGCACTTCGGACACATCCATAGGTGCTCAGATTCCCTTCTCAACATATTCATCAGCGTCGCGTGGTTAATAGTGGCAGTCCTATGCTGGTCAACCTGTGAACTGAATGACGCAGCCGTGTAAGAAGAAACTCCACAGGGGAGCATGTACAGCGGGAGTCTACCAATCTTTAGTAGAAGTAATCTCTCGTCGACAAATGTTTAGGCCCACGAGCTCCTAGACATTTTCAGAGAGTGGACCCACCTGAGTTCATAAGGCTTAGGGTTGATTTCCTCCTGCTGCATGTATTACCGGATGTTGTCAGACAGGGACAAGACGAAATTGGTGACTTTGCAAACGGTACTGTGAGATACTGTATTTACATAGTCGCTGCGGTACCATAATTAGAGCAGTCAGCATACCTGGACGACCAAGTGGCAAGTTTACGGTTGGTTTATAGGACACACATTAGACTTTGTTGGCAGATGGCAGAGGGACACTTGCAGACAATTCGGAAACGATGGACTTTAACGGATAAGATTTTCTTTTCCACTAGATACCTGGACCAGCTCACCGAGGCCCATCCCCCACGACGTTTCGTTGTGTCCAGAGCCAGCTCGAGGCCCTCTCCGCAGCCTCGCCCAGTTGTTTTAGTGCTCGTTAGCGCTCATTTCCTCGCAAGCCTAGTTGTTTAATCACATTGTACAATGAAGTGGAAACGAGACTTCTTGCGACGGCAAAGATTCTTACTGTGTACGCTTCGTCTCTCCTCAGACCAGCCGCTAAGTCAGTGTACTTCTCGAGCTTGTACATGTGGCTTTCGTCCATTCGCGACTCATACGGCACGGTCAGCTCTATCAGAATGAGCTGACGTTTCTCCGCAGAGTGTAGGACTATGTCGGGTCGCAGGCCAGTCTTCCTGATTAACCTAAAGTACTTTTCATGACCAGGCAGGTCAACCGCCAGTAACCAGTCCCTCTCACGGTCAAGCATGGATGGAGCGTATGCGACTTTGTTGAATTTACCTTCATAAATCTGCCCAGCCTTAGGGAAGCGCACGGGTACGACGGTAGGACTGGCCCTCGCATTAGCCCTCATCCTAGCTTGGTCCACAACAGCCGCTAGTTCTTTCAACACCTTCTTGTGGTGCCAAGTGTACCTGCCCTGATCTAGGACTTTTCAGCACGCGGACAATACGTGCTCGAGCGTCTGTTTAGCTTTACATAGTGGGCATGTCGGGTCGTTAGTCTCACTCCACTTTACCATGTCAACACGGTAATACATCTTAGGCAGATCGTACGATAAAGCTCAGTCGCAGCGGGGTCATTCGCCAGATCTCACCCCATGTGAGTACTCGTGGCAAGGCGCTCTCTAGGCCGATCCACTGGCCTTGCTGCGACTGTTGCGCGGCTTTCTGGACCCGAACCTCGTTTTCGGTGTCCCTAATCTGCTGTATCACCATGTCTCGGCGCTCTTTGGCTGTCGCTTTGAACCACCATTCCTGCTGCACGTATTACCGGATGTTCTCGGACAGGGGCAAGGCGAAATTGGTGACTTTGCAAACGGTACTGTGAGATACTGTATTTACTGTGACAGGAAGCCACGGCTTCAGAGCGCGAGGCAGACGGCTTGACCACGTCGCCACAGAGACCTGTCTACTCACCCACACAGACAGGTAGACAGACAGGCAGACAGACAGGCAGGCAGGCAGGCAGACAGACAGACAGACAGACAGACAGACAGACAGACAGACAGACAGACAGACAGACAGACAGACAGACAGACAGACAGACATTCTTCTTCTTCCGCCTGAAAAAAATTTGTCTTTATAAGCAATTTTGTCTCTCGTATAAATTTCACTATTTTTTAGTTCATTCAGCGATCCTCGAGTTTACTTTCCATTGTTATTCTTTCGGGCCAAAATGTTTGTCCTAATGTGTCATATTCGGTGCATTCTTAAGGTGTTTTGCTATGTGGGGTAACTTTCTGCACGTTCACATAGCTTATACTTCTTAAAGTCCATGCCGTGTGGCGTTGGTAATCATGTCTATCCACTACCTTCTGTCTCAGTATTTCAATCAACTTTGACACAGACAATCCTTCATGCCAAAACTGCCCAGCATCATTTCTCTCGGTCTCCCTCTGCCTCTCCTCCCCTCTTTCCGTTAAAATTATATCCATCACATGGCTGATAAACCTAGATAAATTTCGTGTACATTTGGTTGCGTAATCGGTGGTGCCCTGTTCTGAGGCGCTAGATAATTATTTGTTCTGATCTGTCCATAATAAAGTAATCGTCTTGTGTTGGGGCTGGTGGTATTTTTATCTATTAAATGATCTTTGTCTCGTTGTGGTATGTAACTGGTACATCCGGCTGATCTTTTGTCGCACCTTCTCCTGCAAGCCGGTGATCAGCTCTGTTATACCCAGGCACTCCACCATAGGAAGGTATCCACTGTACTGTGACTCTACGCTGACAGTCGAGTCATGGCAAGAGTGTTGGCCTGGTAGATGCGTCTTACACAAGAAATTGTCATATTAGATGGAAACAACAGAAGTTAAACTCGGCGGTTTTTGGGAGACTATGAATGAAATGATAGTTGTTACAATAACTAAAATGTGTGCGTGTTTTTTTTTTTTTTAATTTTTTTTTGTACATATAGGAGATATAAGCAGAAAGCATGCGAGTGCAAAAACATATTCTCATTTGTGGACGTATGGTTCAGAAAGGCAGCTAGATGAGTGGATGTATACACACAGATCTACCATTTTATGATGAATCTCTCACTCTAAAACAACTGCGAGTATAGCATGGTGAAGCATGTATATAGCCCCTTTGAGACCAGGTTAGGAGACATTAGAACCAGCTTCACATGGGAATAATCAGTAGAGATACCTTAGGGTGGCTGCTGCGTCGGAGGACTGGGTACGCATGAGAATGCCTTATGTGCAGTAACGCCGATTGCGATAACCTAACGTAACATAAACACGACGCTGATAACAAATGTACTTACCTATCAACAGCCTGGGTATAATCGCGGAAGTGAACAATTGTGACAAGTCTAGGAATTTAACTAGCGTCTGACACGGATATTGCTTTTAGATAGTTTTGTCGGGCTAACAGTAGATCTCCACGTCAAACAAATGATAACCCAACAGTGTAAACAGCGACAATCCTTGTGCTATCTACATAACCGCACGCTTGGGTCATCAGTGCTGACACAGGTAACGGTGGCTTGTTGAAACTGACACAGAACTACCCAATCGACAGACTGATACCACCAAGTGTGTGTTCACTTAAGCGCGCCCACTGAACGTGATCCCTATGTTGCTCTGGCACTGATGTTGACGATCGTGTAGGCACTAACCAGCGACACCACTCACAGATCGATCAATACAGCTTGCCGAGATCTCACAGGCATCACCCAGGAACAAAGAATGTTCCAAGCGGTCTCCTATTTCAGAAACAGCCAGCGTTACGTCCCGAATCGAATTTCTCAACTTGCATCTAGAGCGTACAGCAGTACAATGCGGAATAATACGACTATTCTGGTGATTCCGTTCTGCCGTTCTCGTTTCGATTTTCCGATGAATAAATCAAATATTGCTCCTATGATTCCGCATGTTCCCTATTGCCGCTGCCCGTCTCACGTGCCAGCTCCCCCAGCCCTGGCGTTCGATGACATCAAGGCCCTTGACGGTTATGGCACCAAAACGGAAACTATTGATTTCCCTACGTCAAGGCAGGCGCTATGACGTCATTGTGAAATTCGTTTCCATTCTCGGCGAAAGAATCGATACCGCTAACGGCAGCAGCTAAACTGGGCCAGAGGTAGTCGTCAGTAATGATATTTTGACAAACACCGGATTCCATTCAACAAAGAAACTACCTGGTAGTAGTGAAAACCAATGCCACTTTGGATTGACAGCAAACAGATAGCCACATAATTGACAGGACACCGTATCTTGATCATGATTCCCGTGAACCTGTCTTTGTGAAAGGGACGACACGGTCTGCCCAGTCGTTACGTCACACAAAGGAACAGACATAAATGGACCATCCGGTTTAATTTGTCTAACATCGTGGAAAGATATAAAACCGAAGAAAAGTATATCAGTGAGTATCACAATATAACAAACGAAACGTAAAGGTTGCGGCTATAGTGCATTCATCAGCGTATACATAAATCAAACAAGACCACACGGATTTATTTCTATTTTGTCTGACTCATGATTTTTTTTTTTTTTATCATTCTCATTTTCTAACACAAACTACTGGATAACAGACGACATAACTATCTGAGTACATTATCAAAGTAAACAGTGCTCATACGAAGACCACACCCAGGTTGTTTCTATGCAATAATTTATTTAGAGGATATTATAAAACTATCAGCATTAAAGCAACTCGCAACGGGAAAGGGAAATAACAGAAATGTATGGACAATACTGATTTCAAACGTTATGAAACAAAGACGATAGAGATATGCTTGGCATGTAGAGACAAGAAGCCGACAGGTTGTCATCATCAACGGGCACTGAAAAGTGAAACAAATGGGTTGAGTAAACGAGGACACCTACAAGAAACACTATGACAAATGTTCGTGAGAGTGTGGTCAAAGGTAAGCGGCTGGATTACATACATGACACTGAAAGGATTGTGCAGGGCAGAACGGAATAAAGGAATAGACATCGAGTTGTTTATGACGTTAATGGAACAAGTGCAGGTTGATGATTTCCAACGTTATTTCAGTTATCATACATAACGCATCAGAGACATGGCACAAAAAGTTAAATGAATTACGAACATGTTCAGTGTTGACATCAGAGAACAGACTAGAACGGTGACGTCGTACTCGTCACAAGTGACAGTGAATGCAAACAAAACTGATAGATATAATTAGTGTGACCTTTAAACCATGAGCAGAAAACGGGACATGTTTACAATATTATGAGCTGAAAAAGGGACATCCCAACAAGTCACTCCGCCCTTCCCCCCCCCCCCCCATATCTAGAATTTATTAATAATAATAATATTATCATTATTTTTATTACTACTGTTACTAATCATCATTATCGAGCTAATATATTTGAAGAGCATGAGAATATATAGGCATACAAATTGTACAAACCATTTAAATTATTTATTATTCGAAATTTTTCTTCAGTTAAATTGCATGCTTTTTAATTGGTTCCACTAATGTTACAATGTACAAATGATTCCCGAGCTTATTCTTAGATTTTTGTTAAACGAGACAATTGAATTTTTTTTTTTTTTCATCATTAACTAAACGACCGGGACACAATAAAAAAAAAAAAAAGGAAAAAAAACCGGGACGTATGGTCACCCCACATATAAAGTGTTGTACTGCCTTTGTTGTCACCGTCTGTGTCCTATGCGGTGCCTGGTTCGATTCGAGATGAGGTCGATTTTGCAGCAAAACGTCTTGCTTTGATTTTTACAGTGGTACCGAGAGCTGACCGTTGAGTCAGCAGTGGAAAACTACTGAACGTAAAATTCTCCTAGAAAAACCACAATAGCCATAAAATGCTGCGGTTGGTTTTGCAACGTCATGTAAAGGATACGCAACTAACTTTAACTGCCTTCGTTACATGTGTTATTTCGAAATACAAAGTCTGACAATTAAGTAACGAGAATAATTCCATAAAAATTAAAATAACAGTTGAAGATATAACCTGTATTTTATTCAAAATAAGCCTCTTGTGCATTGATACAGCAAGTGGCATGATCTAACAAACACTGGAACGACCTCTGTAGTTCTTCTATTGCTATGGCCCTTAAAGTCGATGTTACGGCCCTTTGGATGTCATCAATGTCGTCAAAGAAGCGTCCTTTTAATTGTAACTTTAATTTTGAGAAGTTTAAGGTCTGGTGTCTCGAATTCATGTTGATTCCAAAGCTCCTCTGGCCGCTGTTAGTCTACGAAGTGACGATGACAGCAGTGGAAACTATGGAGAAAAAAATCGCCTTGTCTGACTGGCGTGGCTCTGTATTGCAAGCAGGCTAAACTGGTACTCCCGTTCAAATCGATAATCGAAGAGTTTAAAGTCGGCAAAGTAAGACTCTCCATGCTCTTGCGCGAGTCTTCAGACCCAAATGTCATCGCTGTCCAGCCCGCTCTCAAGACTGGTCAGAAATGGAGAGTCCTCGATGCGATTGAATCTGCTCAGAATGCACTAAAATTGAAGGAAATAATGGGATACACTCAAACCGACCGTCGAGGCCTGGGTCACGGAAAGGTCAATTGGTGGTCCAAGGCCACAGCCAAAGAACGCCGAGACATGGTGATATAAGAGGTTAGGGACAACGAAAACGAGGTTCGGGTCCAGAAAGCAGCCCAACAGTCGCAGCAGGGCCATTGGTCAGCCTGGAGAGCGCATTGCCAAGAGTACTCACATGAGGTAAGATCTGGCACATGACCCCGCTGCGACTGAGGTTTATCGTTCGTTCGGCGTACGATGTATTACCGTCCGGTTTTAACATGGTGAAGTGGTCTGCGACCAACGATCCGACTTGCCCGCTGTGCAAAGCGAAGCAGACGCTAGAACACGTCTTGTCCGCATGCAGGAAAGCCCTATGTCAAGGCCGATACACCTGACGACACAACAAGATGCTAAAAGAGTTAGCAGCCGTTGTTGACCAGGCTAGGACGAGAGCTAACGCGAGAGCCAGTCCTACCGTCGTCCCCATACGTTTCCTCAAGGCTGGGCAGATTCAAAAATGTAAGATCAACCGAGGCGCATTAGCTCCATCTATGCTAGACTCTGCGAGGGACTGGTTACTGGCGGTTGATCTGCGGGGCCATGAAAGGTACCCTGAGTCAATCCGGAAGACCAGCCTGCGACCTGACATAGTTCTCCACTCTGTGGAGAAACGGCAGCTCATCCTGATTGAGCTGAATTTCCCGTATGAGTCGCGTATGAACGAAAATCACATGTATAAGCTCGAGAAATACTGTGATTTAGCAGCCGGTCTGAGGAGAGACGAGGCGTACACAGTACGTGTCTTTGCCGTCGAAGTGGGAGCGAGAGGTCTCGCCTCCACTTCACTCTACAATGTGGTTAAAGAACTAGGATTGCGCGGTAATGAACGGAAACGGATTCTTAAACGGCTGGGCGAGGTTGTTGAGAGGGCCTCGAGCTGGCTTTGGACGCAACGAAACAACGTAGGGGACGGGCCTAGGTGAGCTGGTCTGGGTGTCTAGTCCATCGTGTCCGAATTGTCTGGTAGTGTTCCTCTGTCACCTGCTAACAAAAGTCCAACATGTGTCCGGTATACCAATCATAAGCTTGTCGCTCGGTCGTCCAGATATGCAGACTGCTCTAATTATGCTACCGCGACGACTTCTTATCTCACATTACCAAATAACCAAGTAGTCTTGTCCCTATCCGAACACCATCCGGTAATTTCGTGCAGCAGGGAAACCAACCCTGAGCTTCATGAACTCAGGTGGGCCCACTCTCTGAAAACGTCTAGGAGCTCGTAGGCCGAAACTTTTGTCGACGAGGGAATACTTCTACTGAAGATTTGTAGATCCCTGCTGTACTTGCTCCCCTGTGGAGTTTATTCCTATTGGGAATAGAAAATAATTACAAGGAGAACAATAAGGGGAATGGGGTGGATGGTTGAGAACACACACCTGTTTTGATGATGTCTCTTAGGTACTCAACCGGCTGCTGTTTTTGGTCATGAGACAACGAATGCGGTAGAAACTGGCAAGCAACTTTTTCTTGCTAAAATCTTGAACTAAAATTTTACGAATGGTCTCTCTATTAACACCATATCCATCTGCCATCATCCTGACAGTAAAACAACGATCTTCTTGTATCCATTCTCAGACTTTTACAATGAGTTCATCGTTACAAACAGAAATTGGGCGTCCAGGTCTATTTGCATTAGTGATAATTTCCACACCACTTTTAAATCGTGATTACTACCTGAAAAGCTGTGCACCAGACAAACAATTATCCCCGTAAACTTGTCGCATCAATTCAACTGTCTCAATGGCGCTTTTTCCGAGTTTTAAACAGAATTTAAAGTTTGCTTTTTGCTCCATGCTGATTTCGTAAAAATGCACATCTAACTAGGTCAACAAAATGGCGGCTTGTTTGTCGTCTGCTTATCAGGCGGCGATGCAAAGTTGCCAGATCATAGATGAAGGTTGCCTTTTTGGATTTTATGCTTTGCTTCATAGATGGCACTTTTGTCTTGGCCGTAATAAAATCAGTCTCATTACTTAATTGTCGGACCTTGTATACATGGAAGCTTTTAGGTACTGAATGTATTTCTTATCAATGAAGAAAATAAAATGTGTCAAGTGCCCATTTTATTTCAGAAATTGTAGCGGTGAAACAAATACTATGGGAAACCTGCGTGTTCAGTTGTTCAACTGACACTTCTAAAGTCCCGTGTATGTTCTGAGGCCCCACTGCGGGCGATGCGGCGGGGGTAGACCCACAGCCTCTCTCAGACAAGTATATCGTAAAAAGCAACTAAATACGGTTGTTTATGTCGGTTGTTTATGTCGGGGTGCATTTGCCTGAGAGATGACTTTTTTATCTTCTATCTTCTTTTACCCCACCAGGACATCACACACGCGATAAACACCCGACGACACAAAGTGCCACTATGTGGATGAGGATCACCCGTGGAGAGGTCCCAGAAACCGCGTTCAGCCATTAGACCATATTAATGGCTGGGCTATAATGCGGCCCCTGGCAAGAGCCAGAGTAGGGCTTCAAGTAACGAAAAACTGCATCCTACAAAGGAATGACAAGATAGAGAGATGACTACCAATAGTCTGCATACTAAACACTAGATAGATGCATAGGATGGGCTTGCAAAACTCTTCATAGAACAAGAGAAAAGTCCAGAAGTGGACGAACAACGAAAACTTAATGCCGGAGTTTACAGCTGGGGAGCGCGAAGAAGAAGAAGAAGGAGAAGAAAGAAGAAGAAGTAGAAGAAGAAGAAAGAAGAAGAAGAACTTGGAAGAAAGAAGATCCTTAGCTGTAAGAACACGACTTAGGGGAATTTAGAAGAATCCAGTAGTTGGGAGGAGGATTTTGAGAGAAGGAAAAAAAGGAAAACACTGCAAAAGTATAATACGTAAAATAACAGATAATGCTCCTTATTTTAATATAACGTCCCTTGTCAGTGGCTCTAAAGCATATTTCTACTGTCCCGGTGACCAATACTAATCAGTAGCTGTATTAGTATAAGTATTACACTTTTAAAAAAATAATCCTATCTGTATTACAACACTTAGAGGAATTTTCAAATCCAGTAGTTAGGGTACATTTTGAGGAAGAAAAAAACGACTGCTAAAGTATTTATATTTATGACCAGATCTGTAAAATATATTATATATCAATTATCTGAGCAAAAACCACTGCTAAACTATTTATATTTATGACCAGATCTGTAAAATATATTATATATCAATTATCTGAGCAAAAACTACTGCTAAAGTATTTATATTTATGACCATATCTTAAAAATATAGTATCTATTATAAGTCTGAGTAAAAACTACTGTTAAATCTGGAAAATATACTATCTGTCATTAGTTTGAGCAAAAACTACTGCTAAAGAATCTATATCTATGACCATATCTGGAAAAATATATTATCTATAATTAGTCTGAGTAAAAACTACTGCTAAAGTATCTATAGTATTTACTATACCTGAAAAAAAGATTATCTTTCTTTAGTCTGAGCAAAAAATACTGCTAAAGTATTTATATCTATGACCGTACCTAGAAAATATAGTATCCTTCATCAGTCTGAACAAAAACTACTGCTAAATTATCTATATTTATGACCATATCTGAAAAATGTATTATCTATCATTGGTTTGAGCAAAAACTACTGCTAAATTATCTATATTTATGACCATATCTGAAAAATGTATTATCTATCATTGGTTTGAGCCAAAACTACTGCTAAAGAATCTATATTTATGGCAATATCCGGAAAATATAGTATCTATCATTAGTTTGAGCAAAAACTACTGCTAAAGAGTCTATATTTATGGCAATATCTGAAAAATATTTATCGATCGATTAGTCCCCAACTCCCCTTTTCCATGCTGCTACCTCAAGGTTTTACTCGCCCATACAAACATATTTCAGTCTGTATGGCAGACCAACAAGATAGATCCCGGACACCCCGCTCGCTCTGTTGCTAGGCTAAAAAAAACCGTCACGTATCCAGGAAGGGGGAGCTTTAGGTTATAGTTATGATCAGGTTATGTGTGCCAAATAAAATGGCTCAACACTGCACAAGGAACCCTGAAAAGGACTGTTGCAGTTTTGACGCGATCGAAGATGACTGACCCAAGTACTGTCTCAACCAGCGAAGAAGTCGTCTACCGGCGAGCCAATAAGCGACCTGGTCGCTGATGTACCCTGTTCAACCTCAAAAGTAACAGCTTCACCAGCAGGGGTAACCTAAAGTCCTACACGAGCAAGGACGTGACACAATAAGCCAGGAAGACGACTTCCACATATGCTAGGTAGGATATCCTCCAACAGAACACGCTACGGGGTGATCGATATATTGTGTAAACATGTACGTACGTTTGCAAGATTGATTGACACATACACAGCCAGTGACTGTAAACCCTCCACCAAGACACAAGTAGGATGACTGTATACAGCTGGATACCATAAAACTAGCTGTGGTTATAAACTACAGTATTAAGGAGAACGTATGTTGTGCATTAGGGAGTATATGGAGGTTAAAAAGAAATTAACAGAAATACTAAACTTAAAATTGTTAATTCTAATGTCAAATCAGTACTTTTATATGGGGCGGAAATATGGAGAACAACTAAGGAAATTACTGATAAATTACAGACATTCAATAACTGGTGCCTGCGCAGAATATAGGGAATTAAAAATTAAATGGTATGATAGAATAACTAATGTAGAACTTTGGGAGAGAACTAATCAAGCTCCAGTGGACCAAGAGGTAAGGAAAAGACACTGACGTTGGATAGGACACACATTAAGAAAACAGGAAAACAGCATAACTAGAATGTCTTTGCATTGGAACTCAGAGGGGTACAGAAATAAAGAAAGGCCAAAAAACACATAGGGAAGAGAGCTGGAGAATGGTTAGAAAGATTGCGAGGACATGGGGAGAGCTCCATGTAAAAGCGAAGGATAGAACGACTTGGCGTGAGTTGGGTGAGGTCGTATGCTCCATTGGGGGATAGAAAGGCAGAAGAAGATGTGAATGCGCTGCAAGTATAATGCTATGTTTCTATAATTTACTATATGTTGTAACTTCTGATTGTGCATCTTCATGTTGAATCAAAATGAAAGTTGAAATGAAACAAATATTAGCAACATGGATTCATATATATTAGGTCATATTATCATAAGGTATGATACTAGTTTTCTACAATGCTGTCAGTCTGTCTCATCTGGGACTCCATTATGTGGTTTGGTCGATTCTCTACCAAAATAAGGTGAAACAACTATCTCCTCTTCTTTCTTTTGTCGTCTCGTTGATACCATGTTGTAGCCCAAACACATGTCGTAGTTTTCTGTATGTGTCTTGTGCTTTTCTGGTTGTTTGGGTTGTGGGCGTTAAAAATACTTCGCCGCAAAACAGAGGTTTAAATATAAATCGATGATATTAAGCCAACACGGGTTATGTCACTGCACGTACCACGAGTGGCTGAGACAATCTATTTGCTAACGATCATCTTCGTGTAGTTTTGGGACCCCATTGGGGGCGGGGGGGGGGTGTGAGGGGAGGGGTAGATGAGAAAAATAAACCTATGCCTCCTAGCAAGCATGTTGTAAAAGTTGACTAACAATCAGGGGTCATTTCTTCGAATCAGACTAAATCTGGCTGAGAAGCGTGGAACCAACAGTCTGCATTCAAATAACTCCAGCGACAGTTCTCGTTGTTTGTCCTTCTCTGGACTCTGGTCTTGTCTCAGAACTTAAAATGCACTCGGACTTCAAATGAAAAACTCACCCAGAACTACCTATAAAAGAAAACAGCCCAGCAGAGTCAGCATGGACATGCAATAGCCTTGCACAAGGAGCTGTATTTATATGAGATTGATTTTGTCTCAATTCTAGGTAAACGCAGGTGCCTTTCTTTCCAGACACCGCCTCCACCACACATCTAAAAGAATGAATTATCGTAGCGTAGGAAGTTAGACGGTGGTGCAGATATCAACAAAATCACAGAAATAACATGCAAATAAAAGTGTCGGACAAAATCACAACAATAGAAATGTTATGTCACAGCAGAGCTGCCGGTGTCACAAGAAAAGATCACATTAAAAATGAAGAAATTAGAAGACTAAACCAGTCAAACGGTTTATTAAAGAGCAACAAATGAGATGGTTTGTTCATCTGATGAAAATGACTTGGTACCAACGGCCACAATGAGCCACGCTAGAGAAATACAATAGACACAGTGCAAGAGGAAGACCAAAAAAATAGAAGGATGGAGTCAAAAACAGCCTTAAGGAAAAGAAGACCAGCTTTAAAAAATGCATTGAAAAAAGAAGATTCCCCCCTTCCCACCCCAAAAAAAAAACTCATTAACATAATTGGAAAAGGAGGAGCAAGAGGAGGGGGAGAAGATATGGCATAGACTGATTGTTGACGTCAGAGATATGTAACAGACAGTTAATACACACACACACACACACACACACACACACACACACACACACACACACATATATATACATATATATATATATATATATATATATATATATATAGAGAGAGAGAGAGAGAGAGAGAGAGAGAGAGAGAGGGAGAGAGATACAAAGATAGACATGAGTAAGATTTCTCCCAAACAAAACATGTCATAAATACAGCTGAAATGAACACACGCATAACTCTTGACTTTTCCCACAACGGACACATTCTGGACAAAGTTGTCATTGCGGACACAATCTTGATGCAGATCTAGTAACTTATATAATGTGAACATAGTTCTCACAATTGGCAGACACAACCTAGACACAGCTCTTACAGTAGACATAATCTGGACACGTCTCATTACGGGAAAACTCTAGACACAAATTACATCATCGGTGTGTATGCATGAGTGTGTACATGTTTGTTTATGTATGAATGTATGGGTATGTTTAGTACGTATTAATGTATTTAACTATGCATGAGAGTATATATATATATAGGTATATATGAGACTGCATGTATCAGTATAAATGAGTAGGTGTGTAGTATAATGTATGTATGTGTGTATGTGTGTATGTTTGTATGTGTGTGTGTGTGTGTTTGTGTGTGTGTTTGTGTGTGTGTGTGTGTATGTATGTATGTGTGAAAAGGAGTGAGTGATTTGGCATCTGTATGTGCGTGCACGGTGCATGCATTTTATCACGCATGCTTATGTGTTTTTTTTTTCTTCTTTATATTCATAGTATGAGCATTGTTATATGAACATGCTTTATTGATAAAACTCAGTTGCTGTGTGAAAGATGGGTGTTTGGAAGGGTAAAATGTAAGATGGGCCTGTGTGCCCAATTGTTGACCCTTTGAAGAAAAAAAGTTTGTTCATTCTCACCACATGATCACTCTGGACTCAGATCTCACGCTGGTAGCGCAAGGGGCCCAGGTCTCACAAAGAATATACTCAGGACACCTATGAGTTTACATGGATAAAGATTTGACCTCACAAGCCCATATTAGACCCGCCTCCCTGCTCAACAGCAAGGAGGATTTCTATACTGATGGTACTCGTTGTCCTCTGGGTAACTATCGTACTCGTCGCGTCTTTTCCCCGAGTCTCCACTGGCATCCAGAGCCAGCTGACACATCCCGCTGCGTTAGTATCTACAGATACAGGTTTTCTGCAGTGCTTTGAGGCTATGACCTATCTCCCCTACTCTTTAAAACTTACACTGATACACTGATAACATCTGTAATGAAACCAACTTCGCAAGGGTTATAAGTACAGAAGGAGAAAAAGAACCAAAGCCAAACAGTTTCATTAAAGAACTACTATTTGAGGACGTCCAGGCACTACTTGCTACTTCAGAAACAGAACTGCAAGACCATCTGATTTAAACAAATGATTTAAAAAATTTCCAAAGAAACATAACACGAAAATTAACGCCAACAAAACAGAGATTATGACCATAGCTAGTGATGCACGGTGTATCATATTTAGACTAGCAGCAGAGCTTCAACAGACTTCACAAACATATGTTCGAATTTTTTCGGTGTAGGAAACACGGAGACCTACACTGCAACCTGGCACCCGAAAAGGCTAAGCATTTGCTCCAACACTGTCAACTGTATGCTGCCAACAGAGACGCAATCTGGCCTGTTCCAACCACAATGAAGACAACACTGTATGGTACACGAGAAGATATGGATTGCACAATAGCTTTCATAAAGGCTAACGGCCTTATGATATAAGTTTTCTGACAGAACGATCGGTAAAGTGGAAGATGATGACCATAACCAAAGTAGACCCCCCCCCCCCTAACACCCCCCCCCCCCCCCCCCCAATATATCCGGCTTACAAAACCTTTTGAAAAAATCCAAAAACTGTTAATACCTAGGAAGCATAATATCATCAGCCGGCAAAACAGAAGATGAGATCGATGATAGATGTAACAGAGTAAATCAACTTATTGGGAAAATGGCACCAGTACTAAGAAACAGACATGTGTCAATAGAAACCAAAGGGTTTGTCAGCAAACAGTATACCCCAGCAAGCAATGAAGTACAGACCTAGCAAGAAGCGAAAAGAGACTGACGATTCAAACGATAAACAAACGGAATAACAGAATCACAGGGAATCGACATTTATGAAGCCCACAAACGGACACGTTCCCGTAAATTATACACAATCTTCTTGCCAACCCTGTGCTACCAATCCCAAACCTGGACACTGACAGAAACAGAGAAAAGAAAAATTACAACTACTGAAATGAGATTCTTACGAAGGGCTCTTAATAAAACAATGAGAGTTGGGGTCAGGAGTAATTAAATCTGAAGGAGAATACGGGTAACGACAACTCTGGATTTCATTAGAAGACAACAGGTGAAATGGTTTGACCAGATAACGCGGATGTCAGCAAACAGAATACCCCAACAAGCAATGAAGTACAGACCTAGCAAGAAGCGAAGAGGTGCTGACGATTCAAACGATAAACAAAGGGAATAACAAAATCCCAGGGAATCCACGTTTATGAAACCCAGGAACGGAAATTTTCCCATTAATTATGCTTCCTCATGACACCGCAAGGTACCTAAGGATCAAGATAAAATGATGACGAGATGATACGGGTTTTCAGTATTTTCCATTTTACCAGTTACATCGTCCCACAGGTGACAGATCATGTAGGAAACTGATATCAGAACGAACACACACACACAGAACACAGTTCTCAAGAGTGACGTACCCTCAATACAGACCTTACAAGTGAAACTTTCAGGGGTGCTTTCTTAATATCCTACCAGAAACATGGAAAATCCACAGGTCACGGGACAGCCCAATATTTCAGGGGGTGGTAAATAGGTTGCATGCAGTCGTGAGACCCAGACTGCACTCACTCGTGGGACGTAAGTGGGTTGGGGTTAGGGCCAATTCTGGATGTTTTGGGGTCGTTAAAAGCATCAGAAAGCCAGGAAACCCAGGCCTACCACCCTCTAAAACGTTGGACTGTCCTGTGACGCCGTCTGGGTGCTGGGATATTACGAAAAAACCCTTTCAGGACACAGTTCTAGTAGCGGACATAATCAGCACATGACGCTACACAAACCACACAATACGATGACGTGTGATATTACTTACGTCGCTTCAGAGAGGAGGCTTGCAGGATAGCAGTGATAATGTCGAAGTTGCGCTGAAGTTTAGCCTGCCTCCTGTCTCGCCTTTTCAGCTGCTTCACCAACAGAACATTCATGACGGATATGCTACGCTGAAGGTCTGAGAGCATCCTCTGCAACTGGGCAAGACCTTTGGAACAAACAAAACACAACTGTGACAGCGATACAAATCTTGGGAGAGCCCCAGTCTCTTTAGAATTTTCTAGGGATGGGACTGTTGGTCTAAAGTCTAGTTTAAGTGCAAAATAATTATTTCTATTATTATTATGTGTTGAGTGGCAAGTAAATATAATAATGTATTTAAAATACTATAAAATGCATGAAAAACAAATACTTAGGAAGAGAACGATTCAACGTGGTTAGTGGAACTACTTAGTCCACCTGCACATTTTCGGGGAGTGGGGAGCACTGCCCATTAAGGTTTTATTAGAAGTTTGAGGTTTTGAGGTTTTGAACATCATGGGCACACAAGTGTAACCCATAAGAGCTCTGTTATTCTTCTAACTCAAGTCTGAGTCCGAAGAAGCTCAGTACAGAGCACCGACTATGATCCTGAAAAACTTTAGGTATATTTTTAAACCAAATTTTGCCCGGACATTCCTTTAGGCTACTTTTTTTCGATTTCCAACTGCCACGATTATTATTTACGTGCGCACCTATGCACACGGGTGCCCGATCTTACTACCCAGAGACAGTGGGGCATTGTGCTAGAAGTCCAAGTTCACGTGAAAAAAATCCCAGCCCCCTCGGGGATTGAACCCGGAACCTCTAGTACTCGAGACGGACACCATACCTCGAGACCACGCAGCTCCCAGTTAATATTACGAATTAATCAAGTAACAGAAAGTGTATTAATTGGCACTCATAGAAAGAAGTAGAAAGATAGAAGAACACACTAGACAACATAAAAATCGAAAGCTATAGTTACCGTGCCGGGAATTGAACATGTCACCTTCAGACGGCGTCTGCGCCTCGCCATGGATACAAGTGCACTAAGAACATGGTCAACTAGGCACCCCCACCCCCAAAAAGGTGTCTTGTTGGCCATTTCTATCGTACAGCTTGAAATCCACAACTATAGAATACGGACAGAATTCATTTCAAATCATCGAAATGGCACGGAATGACGTATACACACCAGTTAATATTAGAATATGAAGGCTTAGACAACAAACGAAAAAAGAAGTTGCGGGCGCCCCCAGATTCCGTCGCCCATGACAGCGAGAGATTGCGAGTAACGAACACAGATGACCAGGTTTTCACACGGGCAGAAGTTGAATTATTAAGCTACGAAGTATGCAAAGTGACTTAAACTCAGCTACCCGCTGTAACGTAAATTCCTAAAGTGTGTAATTGTTACATCACTGGCCTTGTTCTTGAGTACGATTGAAGAGAGCTACGAACTGTATCCATTCACCTGGCCGAACTAGCACATCTATTTATTTTTGTGCACTGATAGGATGGTTAATAATTGTGTATTGCTTCTGCCTTTTTTTTTTTTTTCACGGAAAGCGGACACACTAGATAACATAAAAAAGTAAAGCTAAGGCCAAAGTTATCTGGCGCAAGAGCTATCAAAGTTTATTTAACTTATGATTCGTTTACTAACATCGTCACTATACAGGATTGCGTGTTATTTCAGATGATGAGGCTATTACGGGTGCCCCAATTATAACTTATATATATATATATATATATATATATATATATATATATGAACTGCCCTGCTGGATTGATATTCGGAGCTAACTTGTGTAATCTCAGGGTCATCAAATCTTCCTCTAGTAGCCGCGAGGAGGAAAACACGGAAGAAAGACGCCTTGTATGAAACGGTCCTTACATCTGAGACTGCACTATCACACACACACACACACACACACACACACACACACAAATCTTACAACGTTCTTCACAGTATTTCCTTGTTATCTTTCAAATGCCACACATCATGTCCAGTTATACTTTACATACAAACCGTGTCCCATCCGCACTGCTCCCGCCCGACCCTCGCTTCGTAATCCCTCTCTCCAACTCTCCACTTCCACAGATCAGATTTCACTTTTTTGCAGCTGCCTTGTTTCTCTATAAAAGGTATACCTACCTCTTTTTTTTCCCTCTTATATCATCATTTCAGTGACTTTATTTATGTATGTGTTTATTTTGTTTCTTGTTGTTCTGCTGATAAAGGCTAATTGGCCCCACTTTTTTTTTTTGTGTGGGTTGTTTAAGCTGGCATATATACATTTTTGTCTCCTCCCATTTTCTAAAAATAAGACCCACTTCTACAGTACAGTGCAGGCGTGCCCTAACAGGAGGCTGTTTCAGATATCGAACATAATGTGAACAGACACCTGCAGTAATAACACTTCAGGTCTACTTTCGTTTATACCCGTAAAAGTGTGTTTACTGCTCTCTTCAGCTCTTCTCTAATGAAAATATAAATATTTCACTTCCGTCTCCTAAACTTGTTAACACTAAAACAATGTATCACATACTTACCGTTTTTCTACACACATACTCATAATTACATTACACAGACAGACAGACAGACAGACAGACAGACAGACAGACAGACAGACAGACAGACAGACAGACAGACAGACAGACAGACAGACAGACAGACAGACAGACAGACAGACAGACAGACAGACAGACAGACAGACAGACAGACAGACAGACAGACAGACAGACAGGCAGGCAGGCAGGCAGGCAGGCAGGCAGACAGACAGACAGACAGACAGACAGACAGACAGACATACAGACAGACAGACAGACATATGCTAATTAATATCGCTTTTATGAACTCGTGCTAAATAAAGGGACATTTCAAAGGCCATGTATGAACCAATGCTGACAGAAGACGCACGGGCAGATAAAAAAAACATGTTTGATAATGTGCGAACGAAAAAAAAATGTGTGCTTCAGACAAGGAGGGACGTTTCAGAGAAGACAAGGACGAAATTATAATCAGTGTATTACGAGAATTACTAACACCTACACCTTAATTAAGATAGTTTCTACTGGCAAGGCCGTCTTCAATACTGAAGAGCGCACCTACGGGTTTGAACCGGTGTGTGTGTTGTGATGTTGATTCTGAAATCAGTAAATGGGTAACTAAGTGGCTACTGCATTGTTCGTTTTATTAAATCTCTCCAAAGCCAGAGATAATGTTCAGTTTTAATTTTAGGCAAACCTTTTCTCATCCGCTCTGCTCCCTCACACTCCGCCCCCCCCCCCCCCCCTCACCGCCTATGATCATTTTTTTTTTAAATAAATAGTTTTGATAGACTTTCGAACGCATGAGTACCAAACAGGTAGACAAAGGCCTATTCAACTTAGCTCTGAAAATGATTCCTATAATTTCCTTCCACTGATTTGGGGGATTAGGTCGACTCCGCCTTAAAGGGGTACCAGGTAAAATCATAGGTCGTAAAGGCAGCCGGCCTGAAACTGACCTTATATACATAAACCAAGAGCCGATAGGTCTACACAATATAGGTCTAGCCCTATATGCCCGCCTGAAGACGTAGAAAAGGGTATTTTACCCTTTTCTTCACTTTACAATGTATGGGATACAGTATTTGGGTTCTACTTGTTTTATTTTTCTGAGCAGTCTACCCAGCAGACCAATGCTCGTGGCTTAATGATTACAGAAAATGATTGGTTCGTCTCATCCTGCAGATTTAGTGGTAATGCATCCTTTGCAATCATGTTTAATCAAAGCCACACCTGTGATCAATGTAGCGTTTATAATATATTTCCATCCTACAATCAATTAAGCCTGTCTATTCCATTGCCTTGTATAATCCATCAAGCTGGTATAAGAGGAGTTGTATGTCCAGTCTTCTTCTTCTTCTTCTTCTTCTTCTTCTTCTTCTTCTTCTTCTTCCTTTCTATCCCCCAATGGAGCATAGGCCCTCAACCAACTCACGCCAAGTCGTTCTCTCCTTCGCCATTGCATGGAGCTCTCCCCCATGTCCTCCCCATCTTTCTAACTTCATTCTCCAGCTCTCTTCTCCATGTGTTTTTTGGCCTTCCTTTATTTTTATGCCCTGTGGGTTCCAATGCAAAGACATTCTAGTTATGCTGTTCTCCTGTTTTCTCAGTGTGTGTCCTATCCAACGCCAGCGTCTTTTCCTCACCTTTTGCTCCACTGGAGCCTGTTTAGTTCTCTCCCAAAGTTCAACATTAGTTATTCTATCATACCATTTAATTCCTTCTATTCTGCGCAGGCACCAGTTAATGAATGTCTGTAATTTATTAGTAATTGCCTTGGTTGTTCTCCATGTTTCCGCCCCATGCAATAGTACTGATTTGACATTAGAATTAAAAATTTTTAGTTTAGTATTTCTTTTAATTTCTTTTGACCTCCACAAATTTCCTAGTGCTATGAAAGCCCCTCTTGTCTTTTGTATTATCTTCTATATAACGTGTATCTTTAAATTTCTAATGCATCCATTACATGAGACTAGATTTGGCAAAATCCACTCTATGTGTCTTATTTAGACTCTCTATGCAACTGCGGTCTAAAAGATGTTTTTAGACGGGCCTGCTACAAAATTTGTGATCCTTTGAAAATAAAGTTCGTTCGTTCGTTCATTTTCTTCCCGTCCGAATTTCCCTTTGTTTGGACTTACTTCAGTTTTCCATTCTGGTGACGTACTACAAAAAGCAAAATATCGATACTTCTAATAAGGTAAACGCTCCTTTGTGGGCGTTAATTTCTTTCAAGGCAGCTTCGTTTTTTATATGTATATTTATATATTTACACAATAATACAGACCAAAACTGCAGTTTACAAAATGCAGAACATGTTATGCAATAAAACAATTTCATTAGCTGGGAAAAGAATTATCGCATACTATATAGAGCCAGTTTTAACATACGGCTGTGAAGTTTGGACAATTTATAAACAAACCGAACAATATTTTTAGAACGCGGAGATGTGATTTTACATAAGAATCCTTAGAATTCCTTGGACAGCTAAGAAGAGCAACTCGGATGTTTTGCAAGAGGTAAGGGCTCGAAGACAATTTATCACAAACATCAGAAAGAGACAGTCATCAATTTTTAGTCATGTTATAGGAAGAGGGAAAATGGAGCATGCTGTGACCAACTGGAAAGATCTGTAGAAAAAGAGACAGAGGAAGACAGAGTGAAATATTCTTGACAGTCTTTTGTCATGGCATAGAGTGGTGTCAAAACACAAACTGATACCCGCAGTTGCAGATCGCAGATTGTGGAGAGGTGTGTTCGCCTACGTCAGTCGGCAAGGCACTTGATTATGTATATATATATATATATATATATATAAAGAGAGAGAGGAGGGGGGTGGGTATTCTGATAAGTCTTCTTGTCTTAGCTGAGCTGATAAAGATGAATTAGGCTGATGTTTTTTTATATCCTGCGAAACGCTGCTTATGATCTCAATATTTATTCATTTTAACTTAACATATGTTCAATCTGCTGTTATCAGGATGTTCAAGTACTTGAGCATATCGACTTGCTTCAGTTGTTTCATTTACTCTGATCTTGTATTTCGCAGAATATTTCTTGTATTTCTTTGTCACTAGTCATGATTCTGTTTTCCCGTCACTACAACTAATGGCTTTTTTTTTAAATAATGATTGCTGAGATGTTATACTGCATTATAAAGAGATTATTTATCAGATATACATGTGTAGCGTCTTATAATTTTCACCAAAGATTACAGTTTTAAATTTACAATAGTACACATCGATGTCGGTGCAATTTCTAGCTCTGGTGATGTCTAACCGGTATTTGGTCTCTTGCCACGTTTTCCGAATCGTGTCTAAAGCTACAGATGCGATTACTGCAGCGACCCTCTTTGAGATGTTGGATGTCCGTCATCTACTTAGCACCGTTTTAAGCATCATGGCCACACAAGGCCACACGGAACTGTAAACTGTTCTGAACATTTGAAGACTCTACATGTGTATATCCCTTTGATACTTCTTTTATAATAACACCTCAAAGAACTGGCAATCATTATCCAATGACCCTGTATCTAAATAAGGTGCTGTAGTTGTATTTCATTTTCATTGATCAAAAGTATTATCAACATACAGCAGGCAATTTACTGTATGCCAGTCATCTGATATTATGTGTAATGTCTTGCACCCATTTCATTGCTATTTCACTTTATCTTCTTCTTTCGTTCTCTTGAAGTAGATTATCTATACCTGCTGTCTGGTATGAACTAGAGACTTTAGAAAGCGATTAGAACGAATTATAGTATTCAGACCCAGTATCTTCTATATGTTGAAAAGTTCTCATTCTTTTGTCAATTTCTAATAAAAGCTCATTAGTATTATTATTATCACCATCATCATTGTCATCAGCACGAGAACTGTCTCAATGCTAATTAGGCTTACAAACAGTTCAATCTTTTCTTAACGCGCCATCCTAGCAAATGCTTTAGTGTAGTCAGCAAAGCGCAAATACCAAACTGCTATCACTTTATCATTCGTTCTGTTAATGTTGTCGGGCGGACGGATAGGCAGACAGACAGATATAGTATTATGTTTACATATCTAATACCGTATATACATTTTTATGAGGTATAGACAGAATATACCAGCGATCGCGGTGTGTGCTCACAATATACGAGATAACTTGAGTTATACTGCCAACGCCGTCTTGACAGCAACAAGTCAGAAGACACTGGAATGACAAATAAAATGGGACAAACATGACAGAATGAGCCCATGACTGAATAATAAGAAGAGGAAGTTAATGGTATTACAAAGAAACGAAGTGTGCCTGAATTTACAAAGTCATCAGCGTTCGTTAAGGAGAATTACAGAAGCTCAAATTTGTAGGCACACTGATACTTCAAATGAAAAGAGGTTTCACACCGAAAAAGCACAGAATATGACAGGCAAAAGAATTATTTTATTAAACGACAAACATATCACGAAATGAATGCCCGTAACTGGAGGTTAGAAGAGAATGTGTGAATGTTATATAGACAATGGGCGAAGTCGGCATCTCAACATTAACTGTCGCCCTAGTCCGTCTCGGATACACAGTATGCCTAGTCATTACCCCAGCGACATCAGCTCTGCCTCTAGTCCTCTTCGATGCACAATGTGCGCTCTCCACAATTCCAAGGAAATCGATGAGTCCTCTTTGGGTGCACAATGTGCGCTGCCCACACCTACCAAAGTCATCAACTATACCCACGAGTCCTCTTTGGATGCACAACGTGCGCTGCCCACACCTACCAAAGTCATCAACTATACCCCCGAGTCCTCTTTGGATGCACAACGTGCGCTGCCAACACCTACCAAAGTCATCAACTATACCCACGAGTTCTCTTTGGATGCTCAACGTGCGCTGCCCACACCTACCAAAGTCATCAAATATACCCCCGAGTTCTCTTTGGGTGCACAACGTGCGCTGCCCACACCCCCAGGAAATCAACTATCCCCCTACTCCTCCTTGGATGCACAATGTGCGCTGACATATTCCACCTCAACCCCCACCCCCTTTCCAGTGCATCAACTATACATCCAGGCCTCTTTGGATGCACAATGTGCGCTGACATATACACCCCCCCCCCCCACTTTCCAGTGCATCCACTATACATCTAGGCCTCTTTGGATGCACAATGTGCGCTGACATATCCCCCTCCAGTGCATCAACTATACATCTAGGCCTCTTTGGATGCACAATGTGCGCTGACATATCCCCCCTCCAGTGCATCAACTATACATCTAGTCCTCTTTGGATGTACTATGTGCGCTGACCATATACCCCATCCCTTAGGACATCAATTATCCCTCTAGTCCTCCTTGGATGCACAATACGCAGCATCATCCTCATCATCATGTCCTTTCTTGCACGCACAGTATAAGCAGCCTGTCATGGAAATCAGTAACTAATGACACTCCAGTTCGCATCTTCGATCAGCCCGACCCATGAATACGAGCAAACACATCCCACCACCGACGTGCCTAGTTCTACGCCAAATTTATTAATCACGTGGCCTGTTAACACCATCGACTGGCCCAAAAGCGATCGTAAGAACCAAGTTGTCAACAAATTTTTTAAACCCACCTTCGATAGCGTCCCACAGAGACAGACCAGCTGTTGCTGCTGATCGATATTACCTGATGTGGAGCAGTTGAATTGATCTCATTATGTATAACTTTTTTACTGGTAATTTCTCAATCGCACGTTCAATCGCGGATAAGCCAACTGTGAACATGATCACAAACTAAGTAAGATATATTTTAACAATAGCTTCTTGGGCTGGTCAGGTGACGAGGAAAGCACACTGGTTCAATCCCCAGTACGCTATGTTGTGACATTCATGATCGTAAAACTCACATTTGTATATTTATGATGCATCCAAACCATGCTTCTTGGTTGATAGCCCAATACATCGCCGTAGGTATTTTAAACAGACACTGATAATTCATCGAAATCACATTTTCTTGTTAGAGTTCACCACCGAAAAGTTTTGTTTTTCGTCTACTTCTGGACTTTGTTGCCTCTAAAGAACTTTGGGTTTTGAGTGCAGATTCGTTTTACAGGCTTATTTGCCTGCTGAATGTTGGTTGTTCGCCTCTCAAGCTTTGAAAGAAACTCCCCTAACTAATCGACTCTTAATTACCGTTGGTTTTTTGGGGGGTGGGTGGGGGATAAAGAATAGACCCACTACCCCTAATAATCACGTCGTACAAGTCGACTAAATAGAAATGGTTCCTTCAAAGTGCATCTGTCTGAGAGGCGAGAAACCAACGGTCTAGTTTCAAGATAGCCAGACCTGTGAAACGAATGTGTACGCAAAACAGGTTCTGAAACATGGCTAATGTCTAGCGGATGAAAAAACGAAACCTTTCCGCTGGAGTTTACAGCCGGTGAAGAAGAAGAAAGAAGAAAGGATGAAAGCTGAAGAACAACCTGACATACCAGTCTCTTATCAACAGAAGAAGAGAATGATCAAATCAATCAGAATGCCACCGAAACTGGCACAAGATGACAGGGCACAATAGACTTCGCTCCCACATGTACAACAAATTTAATTGGCCAATCGGCCATGTGCACTTGTGGACTGGCACCTGAAACAACAGATCACATCCTTCAAGATTGTCCCATATTCAACGCTTTCAGGCAAAACATTTGGCCAAAAGAGACACTTGTGGAAGTCAAACTTTACGGGCCGCTTAGTGAATTACAAAAGACAGTGAAATTCATACAAGAGACGGCTTTGCAGATATAGACAATTTATTTCATGCGAACGAAAGAAGAGAAGAAGAAAGGATGAAAGAAAGAAAGGATGAAAGAAAGAAAGGATGAAAGAAAGAAAGGAAGAAAGAAAGAAAGAAAGAAAGAAAGAAAGAAAGAAAGAAAGAAAGAAAGAAAGAAAGAAAGAAAGAAAGAAAGAAAGAAAGAAAGAAAGTAAGAAAGAAAGAAAGAAAGAAAGAAAGAAGGAAAGAAGGAAAGAAAGTAGTAGCAGCATCAGTAGTAGTAGTTGTTGCTGTTGTAGAAGTCGTAGTAGCAGTAGTAGTAGTAGTAGCAGTAGTAGTAGTTGTTGTAGTAGTAGTAGTAGTAGTAGTAGTAGTAGTAGTAGTAGTAGTAGTAGTAGTAGTAGTAGTAGTAGTAGTAGTAGTAGTAGTAGTAGTAGTAGTAGTAGTAGTATTAGTAGTAGTAGTTGTTGTTGTTGTTGTAGAAGAAGAAGAAGAATAAAAGTGGTAGTAGTAGCAGCAGCTGCACTAGTAGTAGAAGAAGAAGAAGTTGATTCTTACGACACGATATTTAGGGGAGGTTGATACTAAAGTGAATAAAATCACTGATAATTCAGCTGTGGCTGCGTATGTACGATTACTACACATATTTTTCTAAGGTTGCTTTCCTAACCTCTGATTGTCACCAGACTATAAACCAGTAGCGGTGTGTGTGTGTGTGGGGGGGAGGAATGGTGGTCTGTGTGTGCGCGTTTGTATCACCATATGTTGCTCCTATAATTTGACCAGTCAGAAGTCGGAGGCCCTACCAGCAGCTACGCTACGGTCGGCACGGCTCTAGCGGTTAAAAAAATGCAAGCAATTCTGACACGTCAAGGCGTAGATACAAGAGACAGCTGACAACACAGTAAGTACATTAGAGGATAAGAGCGGTCATCATTGAGCAGAGTTGTACAGGAATCACATAAGTTTGAGAAGTGACACAACGTGTAAAAGTACCCTTTTCACGCCTTCAGTCATACTGGGTATATAGGGCTAGACTTATAATTTCTTGACAATCGGCACCTGGTGGGTGATGTGGTCAGCATTACGCCGACCGCCTTTATTTTCCAGGACTGCACCTGGTACCCACTCAAGGCTGGATCAACTTGGGAGCCAGGGTCATTTTTGAAGAAAACAAAATACCCGGTTCCATTAGGACCAGAACTCACGACCTTCTGACCCTCAGGCGAATGTTTAACCGCTACACCACGGAGACCCGACACAACGTATGGTCGTGCTATATATCCAGGATGTATCGGACAATGTGATGTAGGATAAACAATAAGTGTATCTTCCAGCACGGCGATTAGGGAGACTATTTTTGACGCTGCTACAAGCAAAGACAATCCTACTAGCAGCAGAGATGTGTTTGTGAGAAGAAAGCATAACAACAAGAAGTAATGGTAATTACAAAGAAAACTGACCTTCCAAAATGCAACATCAAAGTAAACAGGACACGCCACAAGCAAGCTGACATGTTTAAGTAATTGGGCACCCTGATAACATCAGATGGAAGGTGTATTAAGGAAGTTGAAAAGCTCGGGTAAAGCCAGTATTTTACAAAATAACATACAAAATATTATATGCAATCTTTCCTTGTCAACTGAGACGAGAAAAAGAATTTTTAAAAGCTATATAAATCCCATTTTGATGTACGGAGGTGAATCACAGACAGCTGGTAAATCAGTGAAAACTTATTTGGCACTCGCGGAGATGGGGTTTTATAGACGAATGATGATAATACCGTGGACAAATAAAAAGAGTAATGACGATTTCTTGAGTGAGTGACTTTCTACCCCACCAGGACATCATACAAGCTATAAACACCTGATGACACAAAATGCCACCATGTGGATGAGGATCGCCATTGAGAGGTCCCAGAAACCGCGTTTAGACGATTGGCCATATTTATGGCCTGCCTATATTGCGGCCCATGGCAAAAGCCAGGGTGGGGCTTCAAATAACAAAAAATTTCATCCTAAAAAGGACGAAACTGTATTTGTTAGACGATTTCTTGAAAGAAACTGACTTACAAAGAGAACTGACTGCCCACATCAGAAAGAAACAATCTACATTCTTTGGTCATGTGATGAGATGAAGAAAACTGGAGTACATCGTGACAGTAGGAAAGCTGGAGGGGAGGAGAGACAGAGGAAGACTGACAGAAAAGATGCTGGTCGGTCTGACATCATGGCATGGAGGATCATCTGTGTGAGAGCTGACTGAAAGTACACGAGACAGAAGGTTGTGGAAAGACATGACTACCAACACCACATGGCACGGACTTTAAGAAGAAGAAGCATAACATAAAGATAACTAATGATAGAAAAACAAATGAGACAGTCCTTCTCGAGACATTTAGAAACCGTAAGCTGACCAAAGAAATTGCATGCAAACAGTCTGTTTTTTATTTATATACGAGGGGAAGAAATAGACACGAGAACTTAGTGACAAGTGGTAAGATTGATGGAAAAGGAGTAAGTGGAAGACGCGGATAAATATATGAAGTGTTTGATCACATGGAAGGGGCAGGACTAGAGCAATGGCCTCATCCGTGACTCAGGTGATCGCGTGGGGGGGGGGGCGCTCACGTCAGCCTACGTTTATTGGCTGGGCACGTGATTATGGTGTTTTATTTGTTGATAAAGACCCTGGTCGAAACGTTTGGTTGTACCTGTGTACGTCTTTTCCTCCGTTGATCTGACTAGTCGCACTGTGCGTTGTATTGTAATTTGAAAATCAATAGACAATCCTGCCTTGTGACGTCATTTGTCATATGTTATAGTCAAGCTCAACTTGTTTTTTTTGTATTGCGAATCTCGTCACGTACCAGACATCAGCACGTCGACACAACAGGGACCCACGCAGAAGTACTGTCAGGTATATGCAGGGGTGCGAGGGAAATAAAGAGCGGATTTTAAAGATAGCTAAAGGAGCACTCGTGGCGTTACGAGTCTGACTCGTAATCCAACATACCGCGATCGAAACCTGCGTGGGCTGCGTGGATTTTTATCGTGGTATGGGACGTCGCAGGTCGACCCAGCCTCAAATGGGTACCAGGATGGGCTGTCCTGGGAACGTAAAGTCGGCCGGCGTAATGCTGACCACATTACCCACCGAGTGCCGATTGGTTTGTAAAAATATGGGTGCTCTTCCCATATGCCCGATGCGCCTAAGGGCGTGTAAAGGGATCTTTACTTTACTTTACTTTTAAAGGAGCACTCGTACTGGACAAAAAGGTCATTATGAAGACTATATATGAACAAATGCTGATAGAATCCACGAGGTTAGACGAAATGACATGTGTAAGAACGGGTGAACGAGGAATGGGGTGTGGATCTGGCAAATAAAGGTCGTATGAGAAGCGGAGGGCGACGTATGTATAATCAGTTGAGGTGAGTTGTGTCAAGAATTGACATCACAGCACTCGGGGCATTCCAATTTGCGCTCCGTCCACCTCCTCAGCAGCCAGCGCAGAGTTCCAATACAAATGGTGCCGGTCGTAGTCTGGTTTAAGTCCGTCTCACCGAGCGTAAGGTGCCGGCGGAACCCTCTGGTATAATCAGTGTGCTGCGGGAACAGTTAGCATCTACACCTTAAAGACATTTGCTGACGGAGACGGGGCATCTATGGATATATCCAGTGTGTTGTAATGCCCATTCTAAAATCAGTAGATCAGTATCAATTAATATCTTGTTACTTGTCAATATCGACATGCTAGAAGACTGGCTCATTCCACTCGTATGCAGTCCTGCAATGCAGCAGCAATCTCAGTGTCCCCATGTTTAACATAAGCAGTAGAAGTTAAAGTAACTTTTCCGTGCTTTTAGGCGTATTGGTATTATGGGGCTAGACCTATATTTTTACAGACCAATCGGTATTTGGTATGTGATTCGGTCAGCATCACGCCGGCCGCCTTTATTTCTAAGGACTGCACCTGGTACCCACTCAAGGCTGGGTCGACCTGGGAGTAACGATTTTTTTTTAATATTATTAAATTCTGGTTCAGTCTGGACGCGCACCCACGATTTTTCAATCCGCAGGCGGGCGTCTAGCCGTCAAGGCCACGGCGACCTCCGCACCCAGCTGAATTTGCATATTCTTTCCTTGCCCGGCAACCGGTTTCTTCAAGCTTGTCCTCGTTTAACAGCTGTATCCAGCGGGTGGATCATCGTCCAAAAGCATCTACCACAGTAAGTTAGCATTGTTTCATTTGCCGATTGGTCGAAGTGATTTGCTGTTAGAAGGATGAACTGCGAATATTCAAGTGAAAGACGGACTTAGCTGGTTACAGACCAGACAAGCTCAGTATATTTGAGTGATTGTCCAGTTTAATTTGGTTACATATAGATGGGTTAGAATGGTTTTGAGATTTTTAACAATGGATCAACATTATGGCACTTGGGTGTAACCCATAAGTGCTCCGTTCTTTTTATAACTCAAGTCTGAGTACGAAGACGCTCAGTACAGTGCACAGGCTCTTGTAGCACGGGGAGCATCCTGAAATACTTGTGGATAGATTTTTAACTCTAAATTTTGCCCTGGCAGTGCCGTCAGGCTACTTTTTTTCGATTTTTAACTGCCAAGCGATTTTTTAAAGTGCGCAATAATGCACAGGGGCGTCCGATCTCACTACCCAGAGACCAGGGAGAAGTACCAGAAGTCTAAGTCCACGTGAAAAAAAAAAATCCCAGCCCTTACCGGGGATTGAAGACGGAACCTCTAGAACTCGAGGCGGACACCATGGCTCGAGACCATGCAGCCCCCTAGATAGGATAGAAAGGAAAGGTTGGCGGGGATGGGGAAAAAGGGGGGCGGGGGGAGGGGAGTAGACTTACATTATTTAGTTCCACATCAGAAGAGCTAATATAAAAGCAAATCTGTGAATCTTGACATGGGCCGACGATTATTTAGTGTGAGGCAAGGATAACTGATTTTGTTACCAACAGATCTGGCTGATAATTTGTTATTAGTACACAAGGTCGGTTATGAATCATATAATGATTGACTGTAGGACTTATTTCATGTACAAACAGGGCAGGCTCAGAATTTATTATTTGTACACAAGGTTGGTTATGAATCATTTATTGAGAGACACAAGGACCTGACTCAGGTGCAGGCGGGGCATGCTATTATCTTCCTGTGACATGGCCGGAAAAGTTTAGACTCGGACAGGACGGACTAAACAAATTTTTGGTGACAGATACAGTTGACTAATTAAAACAATCAATAAGTGATAGACAGGGTGGACATCATCTTCATCAAGTGTCTTGACGAGTGGCGTCGGCGATCATGCCTCTCCACCAGCATTTAACAGTTCAGGTGCAAGTAGAGGACCCCTTTCCACGTCTTCGGGGTACTAGGCATTTAGGGCTAGACCTATGTTTTGGTGGGATGATGTGGTCAATACCACGCGGGCAACCTTTTCTTCCTATGACTATACCTGGTACCCACTCAAGGCTGGGTCGATCTCGGAGCCAAGGCAATTTTTTGAAAAACCTCCGGCTTCGCCAGGACCCGAACCTACAACCTTCCGATCCACAGGCGAGTGTCTAGTCCCTACACCACGGAGGCTTCCCACTTCAGATGCAAAGGGTATGCGAAATCCATTATTCCCCTGTCCGTTCCGGAGCCCAATTGTGGGTAATACAAGAATAGACCCCTGCCTTCCAAAAAAGCATGTCGTAAGAGTCGATTAATTTGGAGTTTCCTTCGAATTTAGAGTGCAACTGCATAACAGGCAAGGAACAATCAGTCTGCATTGAATAAGTCAAACCTGTAAAACGGGTCTGGACGCAATACTCAGGTTCTGTAACCGGACTAGATAAGGACGTTACATATATAAGAAAATATGTGGATTACCATGTACGGATATGAACGATTGTTTGATTGTCATCATGGGCGGGAATAATAAAAAGCATTTATTTTGTGTGGGTTACAAATTAGCCTTTTGGTTCTGCAGTTGTTGCGCCACTGTCAGCCGCGGTATTTGATAAAACATGGCTCGGAATTTGTTATTTCTTGCTTGGGCCCTTGTGATAACTATCTACGATGAAAACAAAACCGTTTTGTGTTTTTTCAGATATCCTTACAGTGTAAATGTCAACAACAGTGTCATTAAACCTATCCGAAGCCCTGCATTGCAAAGCCCTGACAAACAAGTGGCAGATCTGTGGCTTCGATAGCACGGTGGGGATTATTTCGGACTTGTTCAATAAAACAATCGCTACAGAGAAAAACTGCCTTCATCGTTGTAAACATTTTGCTTTAGTAAAAGAACGATTAAAGTATATAAAGTGCATGGCTGATATACTCTATGCATTACGTCGCGAGACTGAACAGAGACAGTAGCTCAAGGTGTGCCAAAGCTAATCAAGTAATGGGGCAAATATCTTCCCTGTTGACACACAAGCAGATACCTCGGAGTACTACGGTGAATCTTATCAGAGCTATTTTGTGACCTACACTAGGCTATCAGTGCCAAACATGGACACTTACATCCTCCAATGAACGTAACATTGTGACAACAGAGACAAAATGCCTTAGAAGAGCAGTTACATCCCAACCCCCTCGACATTGATGATCGGTGGAAGAGAAGAAGAATCCGTGGCACAGACAGTGATTGGGCAGCTGCCTGTGTAGGCTTAAGATCATAAAAGCCAACGAGATGGGCAAGTAGATTGTGCTTGTGATCATTTTCTGCGTATATGCTGTATAAAACTAATTCAAATAAATGAATGAGTCAAGAAATTACATCCCTACATTCTGAGTACTCACACGAGTTCTCCTTCTCTTTCTTATTCAGGGGACAGTGACGAGTTCCCGTACTAAAAAAGGAACGCTAAAAACATGACTATAGGCATGGCTGGTGGAGGGCCACTATAGGCATGGTTGGTGGAGGGCCACTATAGGCATGGTTGGTGGAGGGCCACTATAGGCATGGCTGGTGGAGGGCCACTAAAGGCATGGTTGGTGGAGGGCCACTATAGGCATGGCTGGTGGAGGGCCACTAAAGGTATAGCTGGTGGAGGGCCACTAAAGGTATAGCTGGTGGAGGGCCACTAAAGGTATGGCTGGTGGAGGGCCACTATAGGCATGGCTGGTGGAGGGCCACTATAGGCATGGCTGGTGGAGGGCCACTATAGGCATGGTTGGTGGAGGGCCACTATAGGCATGGCTGGTGGAGGGCCACTATAGGCATGGCTGGTGGAGGGCCACTATAGGCATGGCTGGTGGAGGGCCACTAAAGGTATAGCTGGTGGAGGACCACTAAAGGCATGGCTTAGGGACGACCACTAAAGGCATGGCTGAGGGACGACCACTAAAGGCATGGCTGGTGGAGGGCCACTATAGGCATGGCTGGTGGAGGGCCACTATAGGCATGGCTGGTGGAGGGCCACTATAGGCATGGCTGGTGGAGGGCCACTAAAGGTATAGCTGGTGGAGGACCACTAAAGGCATGGCTGAGGGACGACCACTAAAGGCATGGCTGAGGGACGACCACTAAAGTCATGGCTTAGGGACGACCACTAAAGACATGGCTGAGGGACGACCACTAAAGGCATGGCTTAGGGACGACCACTAAAGGCATGGCTGAGGGACGACCACTAAAGGCATGGCTTAGGGACGACCACTAAAGACATGGCTGAGGGACGACCAATAAAGACATGGCTGAGAGAGGACCAGTAAAGACATGACTGAGAGAGGACCAGTAAAGACATGACTGAGAGAGGACCACTAAAGACATGACTAAGAGAGGACCAGTAAAGACATGGCTGAGGGAGGACCAGTCAAGACATGGCTGAGGGAGGACCAGTAAAGACATGACTGAGAGAGGACCAGTAAAGACATGACTGAGAGAGGACCAGTAAAGACATGGCTGAGAGAGGACCAGTAAAGACATGGCTGAGAGAGGACCAGTAAAGACATGGCTGAGAGAGGACCAGTAAAGACATGGCCGAGGGAGGACCAGTAAAGACATGGCTGAGGGAGGACCAGTAAAGACATGGCTGAGAGAGGACCAGTAAAGACATGGCCGAGGGAGGACCAGTAAAGTCATGGCTGAGGGAGGACCAGTAAAGACATGGCTGAGGGACGACCACTAAAGACATGGCTGAGGGAGGACCAGTAAAGACATGACTGAGAGAGGACCAGTAAAGACATGGCTGAGAGAGGACCAGTAAAGACATGGCTGAGAGAGGACCAGTAAAGACATGGCCGAGGGAGGACCAGTAAAGACATGGCCGAGGGAGGACCAGTAAAGACATGGCTGAGGGAGGACCAGTAAAGACATGACTGAGAGAGGACCACTAAAGACATGGCCGAGGGAGGACAAGGAAAGACATGGCTGAGGGAGGACCAGTAAAGACATGGCTGAGGGAGGACCAGTAAAGACATGGCTGAGGGAGGACCAGTAAAGACATGGCTGAGGGAGGACCAGTAAAGACATGGCTGAGGGAGGACCAGTAAAGACATGGCTGAGGGAGGACCAGTAAAGACATGGCTGAGGGAGGACCAGTAAAGACATGGCTGAGGGAGGACCAGTAAAGACATGGCTGAGGGAGGACCAGTAAAGACATGGCTGAGGGAGGACCAGTAAAGACATGGCTGAGGGACGACCACTAAAGACATGGCTGAGGGAGGACCAGTAAAGACATGACCGAGAGAGGACCAGTAAAGACATGGCTGAGAGAGGACCAGTAAAGACATGGCTGAGAGAGGACCAGTAAAGACATGGCCGAGGGAGGACCAGTAAAGACATGGCCGAGGGAGGACCAGTAAAGACATGGCTGAGGGAGGACCAGTAAAGACATGACTGAGAGAGGACCACTAAAGACATGGCCGAGGGAGGACAAGGAAAGACATGGCTGAGGGAGGACCAGTAAAGACATGACTGAGAGAGGACCAGTAAAGACATGGCTGAGGGAGGACCAGTAAAGACATGACTGAGAGAGGACCAGTAAAGACATGGTTGAGGGAGGACCAGTAAAGACATGACTGAGAGAGGACCAGTAAAGACATGGCTGAGGGAGGACCAGTAAAGACATGGCTGAGGGAGGACCAGTAAAGACATGGCTGAGAGAGGACCAGTAAAGACATGGCTGAGGGAGGACGACTTAAGACATGGCTGAGAGAGGACCAGTAAAGACATGGCTGAGGGAGGATCAGTAAAGACATGGCTGAGGGAGTATTAGTAAAGACATGGCTGAGGAAGGACGACTAAAGACATGGCTGAGAGAGGACCAGTAAAGACATGGCTGAGGGAGGACGACTTAAGACATGGCTGAGAGAGGACCAGTAAAGACATGGCTGAGGGAGGACCAGTAAAGACATGGCTTAGAGAGGACCAGTAAAGACATGGCTGAGAGAGGACCAGTAAAGACATAGTTTACGGGGAATACTAAAGACATGGCTGATGGGGGACCACTGAAAACATAAAACGAACGTTGAATGCATCTGAAAGCAAATATTTGAGGAAAATAACAATAACGTGAAAAGGAAAAAACTACCCACAAACGCAACCATAGATCTCTCTTTAAATCAGCAGTTCTCAACTTACCGGTCGCGACACTTTCGTGGGTCGCCTAAGACCACTGAAAAACACATATGTATAGACGTTATGAAGGAAAATAATTGTTTGGGGGTCGCCGTACCATGAGGTGACTGAATTAAAAGGTCCCGGTATTAAAGGTTGAGAGTCACTGCTTTAGACGTTTATACGTTACTTTATATACTTTACATTTGCTCTCATCAACATTGTAAAATCTAATGTAATGCAAATTGTTCGATTTACTGAGCTTTAGATAAATTTTAAAGTAAGGCCATGTCTTGACATAGAATGTGTATTGGTGGTAGTTGAGAATAAACTGAATACTATGGTGAACACAGTTTTTAAAATATAATTTTAATGTATGGACATTGCACAGATCTGTGGATATCACTTCACTTGACACTGCGGCGTCCGTGGCTTAGGTGTTGCAACGTACCGCGATCGAAACCCACTGCTGGCTGCGTGGATTTTTATCATGGTATGGGGCGTCGCAGGTCGACCCAGCCTAAAATGGGTACCAGGATGTATGTACTGGGAAAGTAAAGACGGCGGACTAGTGCTGACCACATTACCCACCTAGTGCCGATTGTTCTGTAAAAATATGGGTGTTTTTCCCATATGGCCGATGCGCCTAAAGACGTGAAAAGGGATCTTTACTTTACTTTTACTCACTTGACACTCCCTTACCACCCCACCCCCTTTCTTATTCCACCGTTCCGAAAAATTACTTCGAAATACTAGTAATCTTCATACACACAGGACGTTGGACTTAAGATGATCGGCCAATAAAAATGTATTGTAAAAAAAAAAAAAAGCTCTGCTGGTGAAAAAAAAAATAATGGTTGGGAACCAATGGCACATACGAACGACCAGAACAGCGACCAGACGTAAAACTGTTAGACACATGACCGTAGTCCGCTTTAGATGTGGTGCCCAACTTTAACATCAACTAACCCAGTAATCGTTTGATGTGATTGTTGAAATGTGGCAGACAACTTGTTAATAATCATGTCCTTGTGGGGAAAAAAGGGGGAGGGGGTGAAATGTTTAATGTAAACTAACATCTAGTTTTCCTTTTTGCCAATTTTGCGGTAAATGAAAAAAAAAAACGGATGCAAATTAAGCAAATCAGCATGCTTACAATTACCTGAGTAAGGACAACTTTCATTCATTCATTCAGTAGCATGTCCCTCGCGGAACCTCGCTGCCATAACAACCCTCCGGAAAACCTTCCTATCCTGAGCAAGATGTCCTGCGTCTGATACACCCATCTGGAGATCATCTGCCACATCCTGCACCCATCTTCTCCTTGGCCTTCCTCTTCCTCTCTTCCCAGGCATATACCCCTCCATTATTGTTCTCTCTAGACTTCCATGACGTTTCAAGTGACAAAAATATTTTAATTTTCTTTGTTTTATTGTCTTTACTAGCCAACCCTCTTCAATATTCAGCTCTTGAAGTATGGATGCATTTGTTCTTTTCTTTACCCAAGATATTCTTAGAACCTGTCTGTAACATTTATATTCAAATGCATTTATGCGCTGTTCCGCTTGTTTAGTAAGTGTCCAGGTCTCACAGGCGTATGTTGCAATGGGAAAGATGCATGCTCTTAAAAATCTGACCTTTGTAATTCTATCTGTACAATTCCATAATTTATTCAGTTGTTTTAGTCTTTGAAGAACAATTGATAGTCGCCGTTTAATTTCTTTCATTGTGTCACCATTGTTGGTAACCAGTGACCCAAGATATTCGAAATTTTCCACCAATTCCAATCTTTCCTCATTAACATATATTTCCTTCTCCATGGCAGTTTTGTTTGTATGCATTATCTTAGTTTTTGCTATGTTAAGAAATAAGTTATGATTTTCACTATTTCTTTGGAGTGAGGTTAATAAGTTTTCTAAACCATTTTGTGATGTTGATAGTAATACTGTATCATCAGCATAACGAATTTCTGGTATTTCATGACCACCGATGTTTAGGGCATCATATTGTTCCTTGTTTATATCATCTCTTACATTTCTCATTATATTTTCGGCGTACAGGTTGAACAAATACGGTGACAGCACACTTCCCTGACGGACTCCTTGCTTGATGCCAAACCAGTCTGATGTCTCTCCATCTATTCTGACTGCTGCTTGTTGGTCTTGATAGAGCATTTTAATGAGCTGCACTATATGTGATGGAAAGCCCATATTCCTCATGATTTCCCAAAGCTTCTGATGTTGTACACAGTCAAATGCTTTTGAATAATCCACAAAACATAAGAGCAGATTTACATTAAATTCTCTACACTTCTCTATTATTAAACGCATGTTGAATATATGATCTCTTGTTCCTCTTCCCTGTCTAAATCCAGCCTGAGCTACATTAATCTCTTCTTCCATTTTCTTATGCAGTCTTCTCATTATAATTTTTTAGTAGAATTTTACTTGCATGACTGATCAGGGCAATAGTTCGATAGTTTTGTACATAATTTCAGGTCACCCTTTTTTGGTATTGGAATGAAGATAGTTCTCTTCCAGTCTTTGGCCAAATACCATATTTCCATATCTTTTCACATAATGCATGATAGATTTTTATGCTTTCTTCTCCTCCCGCTTTAATCAATTCAGCTGGTATCTCATCACATCCAGGTGATTTACCATTTTTCAGGCTCCTTATTGCCCATGAAATTTCATCTAATGAAGGTTCAGGTTCTGCCTCTACTGTTACTGGTTCATGTATATCATTCATATCCTCACTGTCATTCATATCATACATTCCGCTGCAGTATTCCTGCCATCTTCCTAGAATTTGTCTAGATTCTGTTAAAGTATTTCCCAACCTGTCACAAATAACATTTAACTGAGGTTGAAAATTTCTTGTCAATAACTTCATTTCCTTGAACATTTCGTAATCTCTTCAATTTTTATGATGCTGCTCTATTTTAATACAGCAATCTTGTACATACTGATTTTTATCCTTTCTTGTGTACTTTCTTATTTCTCGTGTTAAAAATTTATACTTCATCCTACTGTCATTGGTTTCTCCTTTCTTTTTCAGTTCCCTTCGTTGTTTTATTAGTTCTAACTTGTATGGTGTGATCCATGGTTTATGTTGCTTAGTCCTGGTGGGTATTAAGTCTTTAGCTGCTGTTATCAAGATATCCCTAGCTTGTACCGCCAGTTCATCAGGTGTCATTTCCTCTTGTACAGACAACTTTACAAGATATTAAACTGAACTCATTTCACAGGCGTTTCATTCTCAGGTGGACACCTCCAGCTTTATTCTCCTGTGAATTAGATGAACATAATTTTGTATTGTATTCGGGATAGGCTATGAAAACAATCGCCAGGCATTGCTGTCATATGAACTGATTTACAAACAATCTCCGCCAGTGTGCCAGTCACTGTATATTCTATTTTGTTAAGGGAATATACATTATTAGACAAACAAAAATAAAAGAAATTCATCGCTTTCAGAAAACTGCAGCACCTGTAAATTATAAAATCATAAGGAGATGGTAAATTCAAGGAAACAAGCACAAATTCGTATTGATTCGTGGGAGTTTTCGAGATATGTATTCAATTGTGAGTGCGTGACTTCTGAAACGCACTGACTGACTGACTGACTTTCTACCTCACAACGACATCACACAAGCGATAAACACCCGATGATACAATGTGCCACCATGTGGGTGAGGATCACCGTGGAAAGGTCCCAGAAACCGTGTTCAGCCCTTAGGCCATATTTATGGCCAGGTTATATTGCGGCCCCAGGCAAGAGCCAGAGTAGGGCTTCAAATAACGAAAAATTTCGTCCTAAAAAGGACGAGAAGTATATAACACTGAAACGCACTATAGACAAAGACTAGACGAGACACAAAATAGGTTGGCAAGCGAAAACAAGCAAATAGATTGGTTGGTTCCGCACCATTTGGTGCGGAACATTGATGCACTGCAATCTAGATGTGATCAAGGCCCTTCTGGAGCAAATGAACATTGCGGAGACACAAACAGATCATGTATGATTGAAGTAACGGTGCAGCGGGAAGCAACCAGGAGATTTGGCTGACACTTAACATTCAGGAAAAAGGCAAGACGGATTTACAATCAGACAGCGTACTACAGGAAGAGGAACTGGTGTTAAAGATAGGGACGGGGCACTTATGGGAATGGCCCGAATGCTGTGATGTCGGTTTTAAACTCCCTAAAAACTCAGGTTAGTAAAACGACTTGTCACAGACGACCAGCTACATGAACATATGGATGTTTTTCAACCTCCTCCAAAGACTTTGATGTCTGTTTCCTGGTGAATTCGCCTATTTCGCATCTCTTTTATCAGTGCAGACCTGCCAGTAAAAGAATTAACTCCAGCTTACTCAAAAATAGTCCAGTGGTCAGACTATGTTTCAGCAATGGCCTATTGAGCTCATTAATTGCATTGTACGCCGTGGTATAGGTATAGCGACTAGACCCTCGCAAGTGTGTCAAAAGGTCGAGGTTTCAACCGAGATCTTTCTTTTTTTTTTTTTTCTCTGAAATAACCTTGGCACCAGCTAAAGCCAAACTGTCGACCCAGTTTTCAAATGGTACCAAGTAATGTCTTGTGACGTAAATGCGATCGGTGTGTTGTTAATCACATCACCCATCGTGTATTGATTTGTCTGACAATATAGTTCTTGCATACAGGAACACAATTCTTTAGTTTAGCTTAATTTTTAATGCAGTTGACACTAAGCAACTCGCCATAAGTTTCTCTGTATTCTAAGTATAATGTAATGTCCTTGCTGTCTTCTCTAACAGACAGATGTCTTAGTAACGAATTGTAGCTAAATTAATAGTTTAACCATCTATGTTCCATCGTGTCTCTGTTCAACTCCTTCAGATCCTAGTATGTATTGCTTAGACGTTCAACTCTTTAGACTAAGAGGGGTTAAACTGATAACCGGTTGTGACTGAAAACTATGTATTTTAAACTTTAGTTGCCCAATACATATGACGTAAAAATCAACTATTAAAATGTACTGTTCAATTGAGGGAAGTTGCGTGGTTTCGAGGCATGGTGTCCGCCTCGAGTGCTAGAGGTTCCAGGATCAATCCCCGGTAGGGGCTGTGATTTTTTTCACGTGGACTTGGAATTCTATCAATTCCCCCTGGTCTCTGTGTAGTGAGATCGGATGCCCGCATGCATTGTTGCGCACGTGAAAAATTCCTTGGCAGTTGGAAATCGAAAAGAGAAGCCTAACGGCGCTGCCCAGTCAAAATTTGGAGTTAAAAATCTACCCAAACTATTTCAGAGCCCGTGCACTGTGCTGAGCTTCTTCGGACTCAGACTTCAGTTTGAAGTAGAACGGAGCACTTATGGGTTACCACCCGTGTGCCATGATGTTGATCCGGTGTTCGAACCACAAACCTCAATCCTGTTCTAATGACGGGTGACAATGCACGTCACGTTAGCGTGGTCAGAACAACAACAGTGCGTCAAGATTACCTTATAAATTAACATACGATCGATTTGTAAGTTTCGTGGAGAAAAGTGAACAGGTCAAACTTCAAGGCCACGAGTTCAGTCTTGTCGATCGGTGTGTCACCACTGCTTGTTTATTGGTTTCCATGTAGTTTACACACAATCTTAATAAACAACACTACAATGAGATGATCAGTCAGCAACATCTGCTCTAAGTTCATCAGCTTTACTTAATCAAATTTTAGGCTATCCACCGAATAATGGTCCCAAATTATTGAGGCCGAAAAAAATCCCTAACAGGGCATCAGTCATATGTAAAATACGGACCTCTTTCAGGCGACTGCACCGCATACCGTAGAAAAGCTTCCGCCGAGTTAAAGTCACCGTTGAAAGTTTCTCCTGCGCCGCTACGCGTGGAGCCAAACTAGATGGCTGGGACTCCAGAGCAGCAGCTACCGCATCTCCTGCAGCTTCCTCCATTTTTTTTTTTTTTTTTTTTGCTGCGCGGGGGATATTTTCGGCATAGTCGGTACAGTTGCCGGAGGTCCGCAATTTACATATGACTGAGGTCCTTGTTAGGGTATTTTTTCGGCCTTGATAATTTGGGACCGTTAGTTGGAGAATAGCCACATTTTAACTAGTACTGCATGCTGTGAGTTCAAAGTAGTGCAGTGGCTAGTGTATCTGCTTGCCGGTCCCATAGTCGTGTGTTTGAATCGCCATGGAAGGGAGAAAACGATGGGACGATGGGGTAGGTTATTTTCAAAAGTGACAAGAACTCACAGGTTGGCGGTGTCAAAAAATTGTACCAGAAAGGGTATTGTATTATTATCCTTCCCTGAATGACGTCACATGACAGTCAAACAATTTAGAGGGTGGTAAAACTAGGTTTACCGGCTTTCTTGTGCCTTTTAACGACCCCAAAAACATCTAGAACTGGCCGTATCCTCAACCCACCTACGTCCCACGAGAGTCTGTAGCCTAGGTCCCACGACTGCATGCAGCCTATATACCACCCCCTGAAATATTAGACTGCCTCCGTCATCTGTGGATTTCATAAACTCATCTAAGTGTTGGGTCACAGGTATTAAGGCAAATGAGAGAGCAGACTGCTTAGCAAGAAACTGAAGTCACACTGGGTGTACTTATGAGGACAATCAGACGCAGATCATGGCTGCCATAAGAACCCACTGGAACATTTTCCATCCAGGACATAATCCAGAAGATTCAGTCCAGACATTAAGGCAACACAAGTCGGTGTTTGTGAGGCAATTGATTGTGTAACTGGACCCACAAGTCCGGTGTTTGTGGCTATAGGCATTGTGTACTGGACACAAGTCGTGTTTTTGTGGCTTAGGCATTGTTGTACTGGACAAAGTCGGTGTTTGTGCTTAGGCAGTACTGGACTGGACACAAGTCGGTGTTTGTGGCTAGGCATTGTGACACAAGTCGGTGTTGTGTTAGTCGGTGTACTCGTTGTGGCTTAGGCATTGTGAGTCGGTGTTTGTGGCTAGGCAACTGGACACAAGTCGGTGTTTGTGGCTTAGGCATTGTGTACTGGACACAAGTCGGTGTTTGTGGCTTAGGCATTGTGTACTGGACACAAGTCGGTGTTTGTGGCTTAGGCATTGTGTACTGGACACAAGTCGGTGTTTGTGGCTTAGGCATTGTGTTTGTCCACACAAGTCGGTGTTTGTGGCTTAGGCATTGTGTTTGTCCACACAAGTCGGTGTTTGTGGCTTAGGCATTGTGTACTGGACACAAGTCGGTGTTTGTGGCTTAGGCATTGCGTACTGGACACAAGTCGGTGTTTGTGGCTTCCATGGTGTACTGGACACAAGTCGGTGTTTGTGCTTAGGCATTGTGTACTGGACACAAGTCGGTGGTTTGTGGCTTAGGCATTTGTACTGGACACAATTTAGGCATTGTGTTGGACACAAGTCGGTGTTTTGTGGCTTAGGCATTGTGTTTGTCCACACAAGTCGGTGTTTGTGGCTTAGGCATTGTGTTTGTCCACACAAGTCGGTGTTTGTGGCTTAGGCATTGCGAAAGCGCTTCGTAATGCCTGGATGTCGGGTTCGATCCTAGCTGCGGAATGTTTATTTTGCTTTGGTTTCGACAATGTTACCGAGAACCGACCGTTGAGTTAGGGATGACAAATTATTTAATGTAAGATAAGCCTAGAAAAACTGCGACAGCCAAATATTGCCGCCGTTAGGCTACTTTTTTCGATTTCCAACTGCTAAGGGATTTTTTTTTTTTTTAACGAGCGCAACAATACACACAGGGTTCGATCTTACTACCCAACGACCAAGGGAAATTACTAAAAGTCCACGTAAAAATTCCTAGCCTTCACCGGGGCTGAAGCCGGAACCTCTAGAACACAAGGCGGACGCCATGCATCGAGACTATTCAGCCCCCAAAAGCAGAATCTCATTGGCTAACAATAATGTTTCTACTTCTATCACTTGAGAAGAGAGCGACGTTCTGTAAAGGACAGGCTGATTGATGATGATGATGATTACTTAAGACTTCTGCTTCGTTAATATAGACACTCCTTTAGTCAGATCAACCGTCATTAGCGCATTCTGTTCTTTAAGACAGTACAGATCATAGATTTCGCCTATGGATACTCGTATTGTTAATCTTGCCATCTCCTTGTGAGATGCAATTTTTATATATTTGAAGCCCTAATCTGGCTCTTGCCAGGCGTCGCAATATAGCACGGCCATAAATATGGTCTAATGGCTGAACGCGGTTTCTGGGACCTCTCCACGGGTTATCCTCATCCACATGGTGGCACTTTGTGTCATCGGGTGTTTGTCGTGTGT
>CAJHNH020003728.1:59166-104166 GCA_905116865.2 Candidula unifasciata
ACTATCTTCCGAATAACTGTCCTAAATTATCTAGGCCGAAAATAGACCCTAACAGGGCCTCAGTCTTTAATGTAAATTGCGCACTTCCGCTACATGCGGCGTGAAGTTGGGCTATAGTAGATAGTAGATGGCTGGGACTCAATAAGCAAATAAAATGAAAGAAGATGCGGTAGCTGCTGCTCTTGAGTCCCAGCCATCTAGTTTAGTGGCGTGGAAGATACTTGTGGCGGTAGTTGCCGGAAGTGTGCAATTAGGTAACCCGAAGTCCGAAATGTATATGTAACTGAGGCCTTGTTAGGGTATATTTTCGGCCTCGATAATTTAGGATCGTTATTTGGAAGATAGCCCATTTTAGTTTTAATATTTTCATCCATACATATATTATTTAAATTACTCAATGGGACTTGTAGAGACTTCGAAAATAATTCAACAGTGTATCATTTGAACCCGCAAAGTGGTGGCGTAGTGTGATCACTAGAAAAAAATGGCGTTGGGGGAGGTGACAGAAATATGTTTGTAGCAGAATAAATATGTATGGTACCAGGAAATTGTCCACACCGGGTGGCACTCAGAGCTTGCTATGCCACTGTGTAGAAGTGTAGAGAGTAACAACCTTTTAGGCCAGTCCATGTTGGACAAATCTATGTTAAAGGAAAATACAGTAGAACCTCACTTAACGAGCACCTCTCATAACAAGTAATTCGCATAAAGAGCAAAACAAATTGTAAAAAAAATGACTTGCTTAACGAGCAACGTTTCGCATAATGAGTGGCGAGGAAAAGGAAAGTTCCAGATTGTGCGCATGCTACGTCAGTCAGTGTGTAGCACTCGTTCCATTTGCATCGTAGTGTCGCTTGTGATCACACATTTTCTGAAACGTATGTTATATTGTGATAGGTGTACATGAATCCTCCAGGCCTACAAGATGACCTCCCTGAAAAATTTAGGTTCATTAAGGTCCAATTTCTGCCTCTTGACACCACTCCGTTACTCCAGCCCATGGACCAGCAAGTTATTTCTAACTTAAGAAGCTCTACACTATATAGCACTTTTCGAGCATTGTTTTCAAGTGACTGAAGGGACAAACCTCACTCTTAAAGAGTTATGAAAAATCACTTCCATATCATTGCCTGCCTAAAGATGATCGACAAGGCGGGGGAAGTGATTACCAAGAGAACCCTAACTTCTGCTTAGAAGAAGCTTTGACCGGAGAGCGTTGTTGATTTGGGACTTTGAGGGGTTCGAGACAGTACCTGTGGAACCTGTAGTCAACGAGATTGTGTCTTTGGCCCCTATCATGAGATTGTAGGTGGATAACAGTGATATCGAAAAGCTTGTGGAAGAGCACAGCTAAGAGCTGACCACCGAAAAGCTTATGGAGTTGCAATGTGTTTCACAGCAAGATGTTTTGGAGAAAATGTTGTCAGGGGAGGAGGAGGTAACAGAAAAGCAACAATCTTCTGGCGAAATAAGAGAAATGCTGAAAGCATGGGAAACTGTTGCATCTTACATTGAGAAGCATCACCCTAATAAGGAAATTTATTTAATGATAACGCTGTGTCGCATTTTCTCCAAATTTTGAAGCGTCGGCAAAAACAAATGTCTCTGGACATCTTTCTAGTAAAAAAAAAATAATAATTAGCTATGTATCATAATTATTTCTACTTTTTTCTTTTTCTTTTCTGCAAATCGAATTCGCATTACAGGTGGGTTCTTTCCACGTTTGAAGAAAAGATGAAGATGGTTCACTCTCCTTAACAATATGTATATAATTTTTTGGGGTATAAACGTTATACACAGTATTTTGTGAGTATTTTTTTTTTCGACATGGAACGCATTATCGTATTTTACATTAAATTATAAAAGAAAATCTGTTTCGCATAACGAGTGTTTCTCTTAACGAGTTTGATTCTAAAACGAATTATGCTCGTTAAGCGAGGTTCCTCTGTAATACATACCAGTTGTTAAAGGGAAATAATACATAGCTGTTGTTAAAGGGAAATAATATATAGCTGTTGTTAAAGGGAAATGATACATAGCTGTTGTTAAAGGGAAATAATACATAACTGTTGATGTGCCTGCTCGCAGACTGACAAATTAGTAGTAGTAGTAGATTTTTTCCCCACCAGGACATCACACAAGCGATAAACGCCCGATGACACAAAGCGCCACCATGTGAATAAGGATCACCCGTGGAGAGGTCCCAGAAACCGCGTTCAGCAATTCGACCATATTAATGGTTGGGCTATATTGGCAAGAGCCAGAGTAGGGCTTCAAATAACGAAAAATTGCATCTCACAAGGAGATCACTGGATATGGGATGAGATTGACAAAAGCATATTAAAAATAATATGTCATTATTTCTTTTAAGTACTTTTAGATTCAATCATGGCATTCCTACATTTTGGTAGTTTTAAACTAGGAGAGCAGTGAGTGAGACTGCATTGTTTAAAAAAAAACAACAACCCAGAAAGCAGTTTGAAAAAAATGAAAATATGACGTTAGACTTAGACAGCAGGAAAAGATGTGTATGTTATTGGCGTTCCGAAACTCACGGGTACCCTCTGGAGGACATTGATATTAACCCTTTAGCTCTGTAAAATCTTAAAACATGACCTTTTTTTCAACACTTGACTAAAAAGAAAGACATTGTTGTAATCGTGTGAAACTCTGAAACTCTACTGAAATGAGATCTGCTTTCTGTTAATTATGAGACTGTGATGGCGTTCCGAAACTCACGGGTACCCTCTGGAGGACATTAAAAAAACCCTTTAGCTCTGTAAAATCTTAAAACATGACCTTTTTTCAACACTTGACTACAAAGAAAGACATTGTTGTAATCGTGTGAAACTCTGAAACTCTACTGAAATGAGATCTGCTTTCTGTTAATTATGAGACTGTGATGGCGTTAAACTCACGGGTACCCTCTGGACCAATTAAAAACCCTTTAGCTCTGTAAAATCTTAAAACATGACCTTTTTTCAACACTTGACTACAAAGAAAGACATTGTTGTAATCCTGCGAAACTCTGAAACTCTACTGAAATGAGATCTGCTTTCTGTTAATTATGAGACTGTGATGGCGTTCCGAAACTCACGGGTACCCTCTGGAGGACAATGATATTAACCCTTTAGCTCTGTAAAATCTTAAAACATGACCTTTTTTCAACACTTGACTACAAAGAAAGACATTGTTGTAATCCTGCGAAACTCTGAAACTCTACTGAAATGAGATCTGCTTTCTGTTAATTATGAGACTGTGATGGCGTTCCGAAACTCACGGGTACCCTCTGGAGGACAATGATATTAACCCTTTAGCTCTGTAAAATCTTAAAACATGACCTTTTTTCAACACTTGACTACAAAGAAAGACATTGTTGTAATCGTGTGAAACTGAAACTCTACTGAAATGAGATCTGCTTTCTGTTAATTATGAGACTGTGATGGCGTTCCGAAACTCACGGGTACCCTCTGGAGGACAATGATATTAACCCTTTAGCTCTGTAAAATCTTAAAACATGACCTTTTTTTCAACACTTGACTACAAAGAAAGACATTGTTGTAATCGTGTGAAACTCTGAAACTCTACTGAAATGAGATCTGCTTTCTGTTAATTATGAGACTGTGATGGCGTTCTGAAACTCACGGGTACCCTCTGGAGGACAATGATATTAACCCTTTAGCTCTGTAAAATCTTAAAACATGACCTTTTTCCAACACTTGACTACAAAGAAAGACATTGTTGTAATCCTGCGAAACTCTGAAACTCTACTCTAAGAAACTAAAGAAAGAAACAGAGAGGTAAAAACAATTTGTCTGGTCAGCTTTTGTCAAAATCTAGGGAGATGAAACCTATGACAACCTGGCAGATAGACAAGCCTGCTAGCTGTTATATCACAGAGGCTTCCCAAAGTTCTAAATTTTATTTTTTATATTTAAAGTCATTATTTTATGTACAGGTGATTTTTAATTATTTTTTTAAACAAGTGGAGGAACAAATATGTGGGAAAGAAATAACAGCTTTCCTTCCCTTGAATAATGAAAACGGGTTTTCCCACACAAAAAAAAGAATATTGATCACTGACCTCCAAAAGAATGGTACATTTATATGAAATGACAATCGCCTTTTTTATTATTAAATGTTGGGTCACCGCCTGTTTCTGCTCATGACACCTGACAGCAAAAGTAGAAAATGATGATGATGATACTGCATGTATACATAAAGTCTTAGCTAGTGATGTTTTCTTCATTTTGCACATTATTATATTTTAATTTTCAGAGTTATGCATCCTGTGCAGACTGTTCTGGGATTTACTGCCCTTGCTTTTTGCTTTGCTTTTTTTGTGTATCTCACCAATAACCAGTACAAGGCCCAGCGCTTCAAGCGTGACCATCCAGTATTTTGTGTGGCGGCCGTCATAGCAACCGGATATTTTGTGGTGTACATGTTTGGAGCCGTTCTTGTATTTATGTTTGGAATAGCTTTCCCTTTACTGTGTAAGTATTTATAATAAGCTTTCCCAGGAAATTCTTTTTCATGTCATATGTCATTATAAATTTTTTTTTTTTTTTCAAATTCTTTTCAACAGTCTGATTGAATTGTTCATATTCATTTGAAAATATTTTTTATTTGAGAAGAGTTACAATCAGAACTCTGTTAAGTCACTAGGCGTATATAGTCATCACAAGACATTTTTGTCTCTACAAATGTATCAGCATCATGGGGTCGCAAGTCTGTTGCAGCCTATGGTTGTCGTCATAGTTTACACCCCCCCCCCCCTCCCCCCAAAAGTATCTTGATCTTTTGTCAGTGCCCCTACCTTAAACAATTCATACCCAGAGTAGCTGTATCTTGGGTTTGCAGTTATGTTGAGGGGCTCATGCTTTTTTCAAGGGACTGCCTTTCATTACTCTTACTTTTACACCGTAAACATACTTAGAGTTTCACAGAGGCTAACTTGATTATTTAATTATGGCTGTTGCTTAATAGACTGCAGTCAGGTGACTAGAGGACCCTTTTCACACCAGTAACATATCGTGCCTATGATGTCATACTCATATTTGTGTAGACCAATCAGCATTTGGAGGATGTACTCAACATCATGCCGACCACCTGGGTTGCCCTGGAAGTGAAAGTCATTTTTGAAGGGGAAATGTCCAGCGGTAAAGGGTGAAGCCTGATATAAATTATTCTAAAATGCCTTACTTACTGATCTTGTACACTGTTTTATCCAATGTGGATAATACCAGCCCCTCAAGGTGCTGGAAGGATGCTATAAGGGCAGTCCGGTTTTTAATTTCCAGTCACCTGAATTCCAAGGATATATTGATGTTTAAAGAGGCAGTGGTGAATAAAGGTGGAAGTACTGACTTCAGTGCACAGGGTTTCATGTAATGTTGTTTGGTCATTGCCATACTCGAGACTGGCCCAGAGTATCACACAAATCATGAACTCTGTAGCTGCAGTGACAATCCTCATTAACCTTCGAGATTAGTAGGGCAGCAGGGTTGGAAACACACCTGTCTAGAATATTAGTATTGCATTTGATTTAGTTGTCACCCAGACTGATGTTTTACAGAATTCCCACATATATCTAGTCAGTGAGCTTAGAGAACTCTTTTATGTCAATTTAAAATACATGTGACAAAGAGTAGTAAGTATGTGGATGTTTCTATTTTCCGTCACTTTTTATTTACAAAATATAAACCCTCTTTTGATAGATTTAATTTTGGTTTAAGGTAAATGTTTCGATTCCAGGCAGTTACAATTCTTGGTTCTTCCTTTATATCCAGAGTCTATTTTGTCATGTTTTGCTCTTTTTTTATGTTTTTAAAAATTGTGTTTATGTATCTTCTCTAAATGCTATGTTTTTTAAGGATTTGATCACATCTTGTAATACATCACTTTAATTCAGAAAGTTTCTACTTTGGCATGCCTATGTGTAGTGTCCTAGACAGATGCTATTCACACCAGAGAGTTGAGGAATAAACAGTCTGCATACAAATAAGCCAGATCTGTAAAACATATATGTATGCAAAACACAGGTTATCTGGAACAAGATGGAAGTCTAGAAATGGACAAACAACCATTACTTTCTGCCAGAGTTTACAGGTAAGAAGAAGAAAACACAGGTGGTATAGGTTGTCATTGAGATTAATGAGTGTTAATTTTCTCCTCAGTAATACTCATCCATGCATCATTGCGTTTGAGGAACCTGAAGAATAAGTTAGCCAACAAGCTGGAGAATGTTGGACTGAAACGCACTCCCATGGGTCTCATTTTGGATGGGCTAGGTCAGGAGCAGGAAGCTGGATCTTAAAGTTTCGTCAGCTTTTATGTTGTTTTTATATTATTTAATTTTAGGATTTGGGAATGTGATACAATATAAAATGCCAAGTTCATAATGTTTTTGGATGTATGAATACATAATACATTTATATGAATAATTTTTCATTATATAATATCTTGCTGATTATAACTGATTTATGAAGAGTGATGTGAAAGTTTTTCTTCAGTTTTAAAATTAACCTGAAAATTGAAATCAGGTTTTGGAAATGTTCAGGTGCTAACAAATAAAAAAATTAAAAAAGAATTCAGGTCACGTTTGCTCTGCTTAAAATTTAGTGTTCGGCCCAAACAAACATTAGTCTCCCCACAGAAAGTAGGTCACATTCCATTGATAACTTTCTTGGACTGGTCTAACCTGCTGGGGGTTATGGGTGTACCGCTCTGTTGTTTGCTTTCTGGAATGTCTTGAATTTACTTTTTTATTCCGAGAAAGAGAATGCCTGTGACATAGGTTTCATCACTCTCTAATGGGGTTTTGTGTTAGACCCAGTTTGTCAATGTTTTTATGTCTTAAAGGCACTGGAATGCTAAAATATAGAAGATGCGATATCAATGGCATTGGGGAACAACCCCCTTATCTTGTGCCAAGGTCGGGTGGCTCAAGGTCGACCAATCAAAAGTAAGCTAGGCTGAAGGTTGACCAATCGTAAGTGAGCTAGTGTGTATATGGGCGGTCTGTGGGGAGACTAACGTTTCTATTACCTGGTTATCATAAGAAACTGGTGAACTGAAATATTCTTTTATAGATACTGTACTGCTGGTTCCATTTATTACTTTTTCCTGATTTGTTGCAATTTTTTTTTTTATTAATAATATTTTACAAGTTACTTGATTTTGGCACACATTTCATGCAGATTGCCATGAACCACTTCTAAGGTCATTTATTTTTTATATGAATCTTCAGCATCTTGCCCCCTCGGCTCTAAAACTACATCCCCAGCTACTCTACATGTACATTATACATGCACACACCTCTTTCTGGATAGTACCCCTCCTACACATTTAAATCAAGACTGCTTCCCTGAATTTGTCCACATTGAGGCGCCACCACTCACTTTTAGATTGGGTGGCCTAGATGTACCACCAGAGTCATTTTCAGATATTAACTTTGTTGCCCAGAGAAAGCCAGTTTTCCTACTTCTATGGGTATTTGATGTTAAGACATCTGTGGGCAGTGGTCAGTATGCCTATACAACAGTTTTGGCACTGGTTGCAGCTTGATAGTGTGAATATAGTGGGTATTATTATAATTACCCTTTTTTTTTTTTAACCCAGATGTTATTTGGGTTAGAAAAATAAAGAGTAAGAATTAAATTTAAATTTTTTTAGTTTGTCACTGTGATGTCATAAAAAACTTATATAATCACTTTGCACTTGCCATCTGTGTTAACAAAACCCAATCTCTTTGTCAAAGTGAAGGAAAGCAATCAATTCTTAGCTCATTTTGTATTTACTGATTACTTCCCTTCATATTAAAAAATAAAAATCACCTTCGAGCCAGTAAATGTGAAAAAATTGATTGTTTTAGTGACATGGGTGCTGAAATGATACAGCAGCTAGCAGGCTTGCCTGCCTATGCAGTATCATAGAATTTTTAATGAAATTTAGGAAACAATTGTTAGAACTTTTTGTCATTTTTAGGATGAAATTTTTTGTTTTTTGAAGCCCTACTCTGGCTCTTGTCAGGGGCTCCAATATGGCCTAAAGGCTGAACACGGTTTCTAGGACCTCTCCACGGTGATCCTCACCCACATGGTGGCACATTGTGTCATCGGGTGTTTATCGCTTGTGTGATGTCCTGGTGGGGTAGAAAGTCAGTCAGTCAGTCATTTAGGAAAATGTTAAGAAAATAAATTTGTATCAGGGTTAAACAGGAAAAAAATTAATCTAAATAAGAAGTTAAACTACTTAGATTCTTAAAAATTATGTAAGTAGTTGCAGGTAAACTTATTGGAAAAACTGATCTGCACTGAAAGTGGCTAATTGTTACTGGTACCCATCTAATTTGTGTGATAATTTTCTGATGCATGTGAGAGATGTTCCTGCACTCATATATATTTTTACGTCATTTTTGTGGCTTAGGCAGTGCAACTGCACTTCGTATTTCTTAGATACCCTGGTTTGATTTAAGCTATGGGAGCTTTGTCGGCAGACCACTTTATGTTCACCTTGACAATGGTATCCAGAACTGAACTTTCAGAAAACTACTGAACGTAAATTGACTAGTAAAACCAAAAATGCTGGGTTTGTGCTGCAGTGTTATGTAAAAGATTACTTTAACTACAGTAAAACGTTATTTAAAAAGAACAGCCCACAAATTGAAAGATACAGAAACTGAGTTCATGTTAAAAAACAAATTAATACTAACTGGGGTCTAATAACTGTAATACATCTTTGCCTGGACCAAAATTGTGTTCATGTTAATTGAATGTTCTTCTTGAGCGAGCTCATGCTCAGCAAGATTTTAATGTGTATTTACACATCCTTTTACTGAATATCTTTACATCTTTTTACTGTATATTTATACATCATTTTACTGTGTATTTTTACATCTTTTAAAATAGAATACAGGCTGTGTCACTGAGTCCGTAAATGCTTTTGAAGTCTAAATATTGATGGGAAGTCCTGGTATCAGGACAGTCATCTTAGATTACAGTTATCAGGCTGTGAACACGGCATGTTCCAAAGTGCCATTTGAGCAAATGCTCAACACCATGAAATCAGGAATTAGTAGCTTTCCTCTGCCAAAGTCAGATAGATTGGTTAAATCACAACATTGAACAAATATTTGATTTTTCTTACCCTTTGAAAGAAATGGAAGCTTTTCTGTTCTCGAAATTTTAGTTGCTGTCTACCTGTCAATTATTTGAAAGCAGCTGGGAAATGGTTTTATAGATGAATGATAAGAAAACTCTTAACAGATAAAAACGAGAGATGGATAAGTCTTGAAAGAATGTGACTGATGAAGAGAACTGATTGTCCACATGAGAAAGAGACAATCTACATTCTTTGGTCATGTGATGAGAAGGAGAAAACTAGAGTACATCACCATGGTTGGAAGGTTGGAGGGAAAAGAGGCAGAGAGAGACTGAGGGAGAAGGTACTGGACAGTTTGACATCATGGCATGGAAGATCATCTGTGTAAGAACTGATTGAAAGTACACGAGACAGAAGGTTTGGGATAGAAATGACTACCAGCAACACACAGCATGAAAAACAAGAAGTCTACCTATTGTTTTATGTCTTTTTATCTGAAAAACAACCTTACAGTCATTTGTCCAATGTTTTAATATCGTGATAAGTTTGGTTTGTATTTTACTTCAAGAGGCTATTGTGATGTTAACCACATCACCCATTGCGTGTCAACCGGTCTCTAAAACTATGGGTCTAGCATCATATGCTCAAAGAGGTCCTTATGTTATTTATAACACATTGTCAATTTGTTTGTACTTGCATAACCTTTGCAGTACATTGTGAACCATCACCAGAATTGGTAGGGTGTTTGTAGTTTTTACCGGGAAATGTTAGGTTCAATAGTCTGCCAGTTTTCTCTGACCTGTCAACAGTCTGTAATAAGTAAAGGACCCTTTTCCTCTTCTTCAGGTGTATTGGGCATATAGGGCTAGACCTATATTTTACTGACCAATCATTACTCGGTGGGTGATTTGGTAAACATCATGCCAAGGGCCTTAACTTCCCAGGACTGTACCTGGTACCCATTTAAGGCTGGGTCGACCAGGGAGACAAGGTCATTTTTGACAAATGTCTGGTGCCCTCAGGACCTGAATCTGTGACTTTCTAATCTACAGGCCAGTATCTAACCGCTACACCGCAGTCACTGCCAGTCGACATTCTATATTATTGTAAAAATCAGTGCAAAGTGATTTTCTACCAAATCACTACCAGCTAAATTGAAATGGGTAATTCAGAATTATAAAATAGTGTTTTTCTTTTTTTTTCTTTTGTCATTTCACTGATACCAGGTTGTACCTCAGCGTCGTGTTTTCTATATTTGTCTTGCGCTTCTCGGATGGCTTGAGTGATGGATTTGGGTTTTTTTGGCATGTTTCAGCTACACCATTTATCCATCTCTTTCTTGTTCTTCCTCTTGCCTTCCTCTCAGATGTTCTACTGTAAAAAATCTCATATGCAGTCTGGTCCGGCTGCATTCTCACTAGATGGCTGAACCATTTCATTCTTTGTCTGTCAGTATAATCCAGAACATGATTTTATGCCAACATCATTTAACTATACACATCTAAAAGTGATCACTTCCTAGCTTATTACGTAGATGTTTTAATTATGCATTACTCCAAGCATTACTAGTGTTATGTTCATTAAGCTGCTGTCACAAAACATCTTTTTTTTTAAATGCTTAATTGTTTCTGTTGATTGCAAATATTATCCTTATTTCTGCTTTACTTTCAATTTAGTTTGAATGCCACTGTGCAGTGTGGTAATGTGCGTCTGTGATAACATTATAATATTTTAATAAATTTATTTATTATTGTCTTGTCTTCTCACTGAAAATGTTGTATTATTGTTGAACACTCTTGTTTGGGCTAGTGCTGTTGCCAGCATTTTGCCAGCTATCCCAATGGCCCTGAGTCGGAAACCATCGAGATGGGATTGTTTCAGAATTGACCTTGACTTCTGGCTCAGCTCAGTCAAAATTGGCTACATTGGAAATTATAAGGTAAGTAAAGATAATATGTGCTTTGACCACACTGCCCATCAGTAAACATATACTGAAAACCATATTCTATGTGCAATCATTAGTATGAAAAAGGGAACTTTTACTTTGTTCTTTTACTGAGTTTTGCTCTCATGGTGCCATTAGATATAGCTTTCTAGCATGCGTTGGTTTGATTGATTTTTGCTTTGCTGAATAATTTTCTGTTGATTTTAGGAATTACACTGAACTTCCATATGTTGTTTTAATGTATTTCTCCACTCCAGAATTTACTGTTGCATTTTTGTGTTTGTGGAATTTGCATTTATTATAGTATCTAGGCCACCATTGACAGTTTGTCAAAGTGACTGCTGTTACTCTGGGGAGTTGCTGTGGTGCAGCAGTTAGGTGTTCACCTGCAGATCTAAAGTTTATGAGTTGAAATCTGAATGGAGCTAGACTTTTTTCAAAAATGACTTCAACTTCCATGTCGATTAGCTCTAAATGAGTACCAGCCTCTATGAAGTCTAAAATTTAGACTTTCTGTTATTTTCTTCTTCTTCCTCTTAGCATTCACCGACTGTAAACGGCAGAAAGTTCTGGTTGAGTCCACTTCTTGACTTTAGCCTTTTCCAGGGAGGGGGGGTGATGAGAGTTTACAAGGAGTATTGGGATTAGGTACAAGCTAGATATTTTATTTTTTTTAAATAGAAAAGTATTTTGGTATTTTGATTGATTGTGAAATTATTCTTCATATATTAATTTTGTAATCAGTTATAGACTTTTTTCGTTGTTCTTGCTTCAAACTTTCTTATATGTATTCCCATAGGAAAAAAGCAAACCTTTCAATGCAAGAAAAAAGTGGGTTTTCCCTCCACTATTTGTGAATCACTCTTGTTAATTGGGTTATTTGCATTGTTTAACATGTTTATTATTACATTTAAATAATCACAAAATGTTTGATATTCATTTCCCACTTTGAAAATAAGGTATTCCCACTCCCTCTGTTTTATTTTTCAGGTGATGAATTATGTATGAAGGGGTGGTTCTGTTTACCATAATGTATACCATATTATTACTACCATCTGTCATTTTCAGGTGATTGTTATGTTAATGGTTGTCTTTAAAATATTTGAACCATTCATGCTAAAACTAGTTCTTGCTAGTATCGACTTGCTTAGTAGAATGGTTTTTTTAAAATACCAGTTATTGAATATAGTCATTAGATTAGTACCTTGATGTGTCCAATGTTATCTTCATCCATATATTTCTATTAGAAGCGAGGAAGTGTAATCTCCACAGTTCTAGTCATGTGCGTTGAGACCTTTCCATCTTTTCAGGCAGTAGTGTCATCTTTATCTAGTCATGTACTCATGTTGTAGCGGATGTGGTGGAATGTATACTTGTATGTCTAATGATTGGGTCTGATTGTATAAGCCTGTGTGCCTGAGAAGAGTGGTCTGTCTGATTAAAGCTTGCCTAGGATAACATATCTGTTTGTGTGAACAAGCAGTATGAAATCTGACAAAGTGAAAAGCCTACTGTTGGCTGTTACTTGGTCAAAAGAAGTGAGGGGACAGATTAATAGCATGTGCAGCATCTGATGGTAAAACCTGGTTCAAACAATATTTTCACTCATTATTAACTTTAAAAGAGTCTTGAAGATAATGTTTTGCAGAATAAATGTTACTATAATTATTTCCCCACGTGGGTTCCAGGGCCCTATTATAGGAAAAGCAAGAATAGACCCACTGCCTACCCAAAAGCATGTCGTAAGAGTCTACTAAATTGGAGCTTCCATTGAAGTGCATCTACCTGAGAGGCAAGGAACCAGCAGTCTGCGTACAAATGAGTGAGACCTGTAAAAGGGATGCACATGCAACACTCAGGTTCTGGAACATGACTGAAGTCCAGAAGTGGATGAACAACCAGAACTTTTGGCCAGAGTTTACAGCTGGTGAACGGGAAGAAGAAGACTATTATCATTCATGTAAACAAGGCCTAGACCCATTGAGGCCTCTCCAAAAAATGTATAAGAAAGCTGAGCATTTCCAGTGTTTTCTCTGTGTCAGCCCCTGGTTGTCACAAGTGGATAATATTTTATCTGGAACATGGTAAATGTTCAAGGCATATATGTATCCGTTCCACTTTGTGCTGTTAACTTGAGAGTGATGATGCTGATGATTTGTTAAAGTTTTATACCAGTACATTTCTACCTGTAGTAAAAGTCCTGTACACTTAACAGTGACCAGTTACAAATGCTGTGTATTATTGACAAACCATTGTGATCTTTTTTTTTTTTTTTTTTTTAACTGTTACTGTCTTTTTATTTATTCAAGATTGTATGTGATGTGAGAAGTGTGAATAGGATACTGGTATCTGTGGCAGGAAAGTATGGGTTGAACATCAGTGGCTGTATTGGTGTTAACATGAGCCAAAGGCCTGAGCCTCGGAACAGAAAGATCATTAATACAAATCTATTGGCAATGATCCACAGGCAAATGTTGGTAGGCCTCTGTAGCTCAGATCTGGCCAGTTTGCCAATTCTTTTGTATTCATGGGTTTCCTATGCTGAGGCTCGGTAGTCGCTGTGACATTGACGGCTAGACACCCGCCTGCAGAATGAAAGTTAGCGTCCTGACTTTTTTTTTCTTTCCAGAAATGACCTTGACTCCCAGGTCGACCCAGCCTTGAGTGTGTACCAGGTTCAGTCTTGGAAAGTAAAGGCGGCCGGCGGGATGCTGACCACATCACCCACCAGGTATCGATTGGTCTATAAAAATGTAGTCCCAGCCCTATATTCCCCATACGCCTAAAGATGTAGAAAAGGGACCTTTTTTAATGCTGGATCTCATGCCTTTGCCCCATGTGTGTATGTATGTATGTATGTGTGTGTGTGTATGTGTGTGTATGTATATATATGTATATATATTTATATATATAGTAGAACCTCGCTTAACGAGTAATTCGCATAATGAGCAAAAAAAAATGTAAAAGAATGACTTGCTTAACGAGTGACAGTTCACGAGTGGCGAGAAGAGGGGAAGTCTTGGATTGTGCGCATGTTACATCAGTCTGTGTTTAGCACCCCTTTCAGTAGCATTGTAGTGTCGCTTGTGATCACACATTTTTTTTTCAAACTTGTGTTTTATATTGTGTTTTGTGTCGTGAATACAAATTAATTGAATTAATTATTAGGAAGATAATTAGAAAATAGATTTGTAATTTTTTGTGTGCAAAGTTTTTAAAAAAAAAACTTGCAAAAAATTCCCCGAAGAAAACCGCAAGAAAACAGCCGTAAGAGTAAAAAGAACCATAGAAATGAAACATTAAATTATTTTAAAGCAAGAACGATTTGTAAGCGTAGCTGATCTAGCACACACATACAATCGGTCTACATCAACTATGTGCACTATCCTCAAAAACAAGGACAAGATTAAAGAGATAGATGCTTCACAGGAAGAGACAAGAAATATCTACGCAACGGTTACGTATTCTCGACGATGTTGAAAGGTTGCTTCTTATATGGATAAATGAAAAGCAATTGCATGGTAACACTATTATCGAGAATATTTGTGAGAAGGCGAAAATCATTTTCGCCCACTTTGTTAAAAAGATGCCCAGATCATCAACGGCCGAAGAAGTATTTAAGGGAAGCTGTGGGTGGTTCGAGAAGTTCAAGAGGTGAACAAGCATCCACAGTGTTGTGAGGCACAGTGAAGCAGCAAGTTCCAGCACAAAAGCAGCAGAGAACTTCATCGGCGATTTCAAGAAACTGGTAGATTCTGAAGGTTACTTGCCGCAACAGGTTTTTAATTCTGATGAAATAGGTCTCTTTTGGAAAAAGATGCCGAAGCAAACATAAATAACAGCAGAGGAGAATGCATTGCCCGGCCACAAGCCAATGAAAGACTGTCTCACGTTGCTATTTTGTGCCAATGCAAGCAGTGATTTGAAAATTAAACCGCTGCTTGTTTACCATTCAGCAACTCCACGAGCCTTCAGTAAATGCAAAATCCAGAAGAAATGGGATGTGGGGGTCCAACAGGAAGGCTTGGGTGACACGTGACCTTTTTACTGGGTGGATCCAGGAAGTGTTTGGTCCTTCTGTAAAAAAAATGTTTGCTTGATATGAATCTACCACTCCATGTCTAGCTTGTTATGGATAACGCTCTTGCCATCCTCCAGGCCTACAAGATGACCTCCCTAAAAAATTGTAAGTTCAAGATCCAGTTTCTGCCTCCTAACACCACTCCGTTACTCCAGCCCATGGACCAGCATGTTATTTCTAACTTTAAGAAGCTCTACACTCTACTTCAGGCATTGTTTTCGGGTGACTGAAGAAACCAACCTCACTCTCAGAGAGTTTTGGAAAAATCACTTCCACATCGTTGCCTGCCTCAAGATGATCGACAAGGTGGGGGAAGGGGTTACCAAGAGAATCCTAACTTCTGCTTGGAAGAAGCTTTGGCTGGAGAGTGTTGTTGAATCTGACTTTGAGGGGTTCGAGACAGTACCTGTGGAACCTGTAGTCAACGAGATTGTGTCTTTGGCCACTATCATGAGATTAGAGGTTTTTGAACACTAATATCGAAGAGCTTGTGTAAGAGTGCCAAGAGCTCGCCACCGAAGAGCTTATGGAGTTGCATAAACATTTGTCGGCATAAACATTATGAATGTCCTTTGCAGGCAACCCTTTTGACCCCCCCCCCCCCCTTTTTTTTTCCCCTCAAAAAATAAAATGCTTAACAGCACTTTGTTCTTTGATTGTGCACTCTGTAAGTACAGTCACCCTTTTGTTTCTCTGTTGTGAGTGTGCATGCAACACCTAGTGCCAACTAACAAACTGAGACATAAAATGTTATGTTGCTCTCACCTAATGACACTTTAAGAAACCACCAGCTGCATTTTCCTGCCATCCCATGAACAATTGTTCCTTACTTATTGACTTCTCCTCGTGTGTGTGTATGTAAATATGTATGTATGTATGTAAATATATATCCTCGTGTATGTATATATATGTAAATATATATATGTATATATATATATATATATATATATATATATATATATATATATATATATAAATGTGTGTGTGTGTGTGTATGTATATATATACACACTGTTGCAGTTATTAGGGATGGCTGGTTGTTCGCTTGTTTTGATTAACTGTTGTTTGCCTTTAATGTGATTACAACTATGAAGATGACCATAGGAAGAAATCACTGTATTATATATGGAGCTCATTCTTGCCAGTGCAGCTGCCAGTGTTCATAATCTAACAAGGTATCACAACATTCCCCTAAGATTTAGAATTAAAAAAAATCTTATGGACGTTTTCTGTGGATTTCAGTGGAGTCAATAAAAATGTCTTAGGGGGGTCTCCTTGGCGAAGTGTTCAAGCTGTTTGTGTCACCCTCTGAAATTCATGGGTTTGTTTCATGGTGCGTTGCTCAGCTCGCAAATATAATTGTATGGAGATAGCCACAGATCATCACCAGAGCTACGGAGGCTATGCTCTGTGCAACGCTCCCGGAAAGTAGCTAGCTGTTTTGCGGAGAGAGACTGAGTCATTTGGGATAAAACCCTGTACAATGAAGTTGATCCTGTAACCTTTACCTTTACCTTATTTTGTTGACTTAATATTTGTGTTCCTGACATGGTTTGCTTTCTATGCTCACCTGATGATAAATCATAGTTAGGTAATACAGACTTGACCCGGTAAAACCCCAAGTTCATACGGTTGAACAGGGTTTCTGGAATTTGCTTCTGTTAAATTTCACATGCGAAAAGTGGCTCCCTGAGTCAGTAATTGTCAATCTTTCAGGCAGAAATCCTGGAAAAATAAGATTTGTCTCCTTAAAGATGGAAAATCATGACAGTACACAAGCTGTCACATTTTCTGGCAGGAATGAAAGATTACACAATTGTTCAGGTACATTAGTAAGCAACATTCAGGCTTCCAGTATTATTTTATTCTAGTTTCTGTTCATCAAAGTGTTACTGGTACCACTGAAATTGGAACTCTTTGCTTGCTGCTGAAGATGGGGATGGAGCATTTATGGGAGTGTCCTGAGTGCTATAATGCTGATTCTTCATTCAGTGTCCATTCATCATTTCTGCAGGGACTGTTCTAACTTCCCTATAGATCGTCTCATCTGCAGTGGGTTTTTTTTTTTTAAATGCTTATATGCTGTACAAATAAGCCAGATCTGTAAAATGAACGTGCATGCAAAACTCAAGTTCTGGAACAAGAATAAAGTCCAGAAGTGGGCAAACAACTACAACAACAAACACAACTTTCTGCCAGAGTTTACAGACAGGGAAAGATAAGAAGAAGAAGAAGTGTTGACTAACCAAATAAAGTGATATTTGGGAAGACTATTCCAGTTTATACCAAACATGTTTTTAAATTCCATGAACTGTTTGTTTGTAGTGATAGGGAACCTTTTGCTTGTTGCTGTGGCAGTTACCCATTTTATCTGATATTGAATTCCTTCTAGTCTTGTCACCATCCATGTCACCGGGTTTGCTTTACAGGTGCACAGTATCCATAATAAAATATGAATTGAAAACTTTTTTGTTTCCTCTTTGTTGTTTGAGATAATAATTCTAAAGTCACTCAGCTGAGTTGCTGATAATCAGGTTGAGTTCCAACTAGGTAGCAAATGGGTCAGTCACCTTATAGCTAATGGATTACATCAAAGCAAATGGATCACCTTATAGCAGATGGATCACCTCATAGCAGATGGATCACCTCATAGCTAATGGATTACATCATAGCAAATGGATCACCTCATAGCAAATGAATCACCTCATAGCAAATGGATCACCTCATAGCAAATGAATCACCTCATAGCAAATGAATCACCTCAAAGCAAATGAATCACCTCATAGCGGATAGATCACCTCATAGCGGATAGATCACCTCATAGCGAATGGATCACCTCATAGCAAATGGATTACCTCATAGCCGATGGGTCACCTTATAGCAAATGGGTCACCTCATAGCTAATGGATTACATCGTAACTGTTCCATTCCGGTGCCAACAAAAAAAAACACACTATCCTTTACAGAAAAACATTTGACATGAACTGCAGTCTCAGCAAAGGAAATAACATACACAGGCATTAAATGCATAAGGCAGCTGATAGAAGTGCCTGCACAAACAGTCAGGCACTAGAATGCAGTTCCTCATTGATGCAAGCAGAGTTACAGTAAATTGTTTCCTGTTCTCTGGCAGCAGACGACTTGTAATCTTTTGAATCTGCAGTTCACAACACAAACCACATTAGGCACAGTCAAAAAGCATTCCAAATGAAGTCTGCTGCTCACAGTGTCACATCATGCACTTAACTCAGTCTACATATGGAAGAAAATGCAACAGCTGACCATTGTCAGAAGCAAAAACATGCCTCAACTAAAAACAGTAAGCCTGCCTATCTGTCATGCTGACTGGAACCCCATGTTGATAAATATGTATTTTTTTTTTTATGTATCAGCTGGGAATGAAATACTTTTCTCTTTCTCTGAGAGACAAAAAGGAAAATTGTATAGAAACTAGACAAGAATACCCTGATACATGCTTACACATTGAAGAAATATCAAGAGCACAGAGCATGGGTAACTACAGTTGGTACTGGGTAATGTCCTAGGAAGTCAAGATGCCTGGCATGATGCTGACCACATCACCCATTGAGTGTTGATTGTGGAAACTAGAGGAAACTAAACAGAGGGGTGATAGTTGTCAACAAAGATAAATATTTTAATTTTGTGGCATCAAATTTAATATAGTGCTGTCAACATTTTTTTTTTTTTGGGGGGGGGGGGGGGGGGGAATTCAGGTGGACTGTGGAATAATTTGGCCTATGTTGGTGGGGCTTCCCTGTGTTAGTTAATCTCAGGTGGGCTGTGGAATAATTTGGTCTGTGTTGGTGGGCCGTGGAATAATGTGGTCTGTGTTGGTGGGCTGTGGAATGATTTGGCCTGTGTTGGTGGGTCATGGATGGAATTATTTGGCCTGTGTTGGTGGGCTGTGGAATAATTTGGCCTGTGTTGGTGGACCGTGGAATAATTTGGCCTGTGTTGGCGGGCTGTGGAATAATTTGGCCTGTGTTGGCGGGTTGTGGAATAATTTGGTCTGTGTTGGTGGACCGTGGAATAATTTGGCCTGTGTTGGTGGGCTGTGGAATAATTTGGCCTGTGTTGGCGGGTTGTGGAATAATTTGGTCTGTGTTGGTGGGCTGTGGAATAATTTGGTCTGTGTTGGTGGGCTGTGGAATAATTTGGTCTGTGTTGGTGGGCTGTGGAATAATTTGGTCTGTGTTGGTGGGCTGTGGGTGCAAAAATGTTTGAGGAATATTGGGCTGAACTATTCCTCGTTAAGACAGTGAGTCATACACTATTATCAATGTAATGGCAGTAAAACTAAGGGATAGAACTATTTATACATTTATTTAACAAAGTGTTTTGGCTTCCCAAAAAGAGTCGAGAGTGATCCTATTTGAATGCTCATGGCAACACGATTTGTTCAAAGTCATGGCCGTTGAATTCAAATGATGATTTCAATGTGAGAATAGTTCAGCAACTCAAAGTAGATGAATAATGGGATCTGTGCGTTCATCACGGAAGAAACTGGAGCTTTAAGGTTAATAGAATGAGAAATTTGTAGGCGACCTTCAGTCCCTATGGACAATGAAGCTGTGTTGCTAATTCTAGGAATAGCATCTGCTTTGACTGAGAAGTCCCATGCAGGAATGGCAGTCTCTGCCATATGGACTAGACAGTTAGTCAACAGATTATCATCATCATCGCACATTGAACCACTCGGTCAATAAGTGCTCAGATCCACTCTTCAGTATCTCCCTCAGCATGTAATGACACCAGTTCTTTGTTAGTTTACTATTCTTCTTTGGGCCCCCTGTTAGCGCTCTTGTCTGGCTTCGCCTTTTTTTAAATGTTAGGTTCATGTAGTCTCGTCAGTGTTGCAGATTCACAAATCATTACTTGATCATTAATCGAGCTGCTTCTCTAAGGGTGTTCAGTATATCAGCATGGTCCATCATATCTGTCTCACTCCATAACTGTTCTGTTGCTCTGCCAGTGGAAATATATAAAAACAGACTAGATAAAAGCTTTAAAACTTTTTATACTGAGGCTTGCCTTTTCTCAAAAGTCTCCTCTCCATAGCTTGCTACATTAGGCCTGTTGCAAGGTGTGACAGTCCGTCTTTAACTGCCTGCTTCCATATTAGTCTGTATGCAGCTGATCTCTCCCAAGTGGCGGTGTCAATGTTGGCATCTCTCAGGTCATGTTTCATACGTCTTTAGCCTAGCTTTGGCCTTTCTCCAGATCTTTTCCCTATTTTCAGTTTACCATACAGGAGAGGTTTTTAGATCACAACAGTTCACCATACAGGAGAGGTTTTGGATCATGACCGTCCACCATACAGGAGAGGTTTTTGGATCATGACCATCCACCATACAGGAGAGGTTTTTGGATCATGACCATCCACCATACAGGAGAGGTTTTTGGATCATGACCATCCACCATACAGGAGAGGTTTTTGGATCATGACCATCCACCATACAGGAGAGGTTTTTGGATCATGACCATCCACTATACAGGAGAGGTTTTTGGATCATGACCATCCACCATACAGGAGAGATTTTTGGATCATGACCATGACCATCCACCATACAGGAGAGGTTTTTGGATCATGACCATGACCATCCACCATACAGGAGAGGTTTTTGGATCACAACATTCACCATACAGGAGAGGTTTTGGGATCGTGACCATTCACCATACAGGCGAGGTTTTTGGATCATGACCATCCACCATACAGGAGAGATTTTTGGATCATGACCGTCCACCATACAGGAGAGGGTCTGGATCATGACCGTCCACCATACAGGAGAGGGTCTGGATCATGACCGTCCACCATACAGGAGAGGTTTTGGATCATGACCATCCACCATATAGGAGAGGTTTTGGATTATAACCGTTTACCATACAGGAGAGGTTTTGGATCATGACCGTCCACCATACAGGAGAGGTTTTGGATCATGACCGTCCACTATGCGGGAGACAGGTCTCAGTTATTGCAGGTATCTTTGCTTCTGTAAAAAGTATTTTGTCGGATTCCTGCTCTCTTGAATGCACATTTGTTGGGAACAAAGTCTTGCCATGATAAACCAAGAGTGTTTCTCATTCAGCACATGTGGAAAGTATTCAGTCCTTTTTTTTTCTTTTTCTTGAGACAATAGAGTTCAGGTTTCACTGCCATAAAGCTTCACAAAATTTTATATTGTCCCTATCCGTCAAGAGTTTTGTTCAGCTACACTTGCGAAATAGAGAAACAGAATTAATAATGAAAGTCTAAGTGATGCCAGAAAAAAAAAATTAAACTTTTTGAGTCCCAGGGGATTTAGCATCAGAGACCCAAGGAGTAGTCAAGAGAGGCGTAAAATCGTCGCATCATGCGTTCATTAGGCCGCTACGTAGGAACGTATGATGAGTTCCTTGGGACTCAAAGAGTTCAGGTTTGAGTAGTGAAAAAATAAATAAAAACATGAGTTTATCTTCTTTGAAGTAAATCATGAAATCTTAGTTTACCTAAACAAGATATCCCATAGTTGCTCAGTTCCTGTGCAAGCACAACACAGAATGTCTGTCACTGTCCATTGTGAATCAATGAATGTAAATATGAGTCAGTGTTCATAGTTCTGTAATGGTGAAGATATGGATTATCTTAATATTTTTTTTTTTTTGAAACTGTTTTTAAAAAAGGACATTTGTTTTACTGTGCCAAAAAGATTGTGATATCTACACCTTTCTTTCAACACATCTGATTTCAGTATAGCATTTCTGGACCATATTTTTCTTCCCTCTTTCATCCTCTTGAGGTCATCATTTGCATATGATGTTCTTGCATATAGGCAGGGGGAGTGATAGACAACAGGCAGCTCAAGAGCTACAAGCAACTGTGGAAAAAAAAAGTGACTGACTGCTGTGCAGAAATGGGTGTTGTCATCAACTTAGCGCAATGTCATTTATGCCATCAATTGCAAAAGATGTGGCATGAAATACATTCGTGAAACAGGTCTACGGCTGGCCGACAGGTTCAGACAACATCTTTTGGATGTGCAAAATGGTGCCCTGAAACCAGTACCGTTGCCTTTCAATTCCAGGATCACCAAGGTTTCCTCGACATGGAGGTGACAGCCATTAAATCCAGCCATTCCAGTGACAGAGTCCGCAAGTCTCTTGAGGATCACTTTATTTATACTCTGGGGACTTTAACACCCTCCGGACTGAATTGCCAACACAGTTTCATTAAAACTCCCATTGGATTGAACTGCCCTCACAGTTTTATCCCCTCCCCCCAGTTATGGCCCCTGGTACAGGGGGTATTTATTCCCTCAGCCGACACGTGGAGTCATTCTACTGAGAAACCACCGACCCGGCTGCCTCTAGATACCAACTAAGTGATTTTGTGTTTCTGTGTAGTATTGCTTCATTTGTATGTGCTGATGAAGGCTGCATAGCCGCAACGTTCACGTTCTGTTTGTATTTGTTATATTGTGAAGCTTGCATATATGCTTATATACTTTTCGTTCGGTTTTATATCTTTTCTGAAACATACAATGAGACTGTTTCAAGTACCACTGGAATTGGAACTCTGTTTTTGCTGCTGAAGATGTAGATAGAACTCTAATGGGAATGTCCTGAGTGCTATAATGTCTAGTCTCAACTCATAAGTTCAGATCATCAGTTGTGTTTTGCTGATTGTTAGCTGTCTGTGTCTCAGAGCAGCTCTTGGAAGTCTGATCACTGACCATGTTGAAAGCTGTGTCTCAGAGCAGCTCTTGGAGATCTGATCACTGACCATGATGAAAGCTGTGTCTCAGAGCAGCTCTTGGAAGTCTGATCACTGACCATGATGAAAGCTGTCTCAGAGCAGCTCTTGGAGGTCTGATCACTGACCATGATGAAAGCTGTCTCAGAGCAGCTCTTGGAGGTCTGATCACTGACCATGATGAAAGCTGTGTCTCAGAGCAGCTCTTGGAAGTCTGATCACTGACCATGATGAAAGCTGTGTCTCAGAGCAGCTCTTGGAGGTCTGATCACTGACCATGATGAAAGCTGTGTCTCAGAGCAGCTCTTGGAGGTCTGATCACTGACCATGATGAAAGCTGTGTCTCAGAGCAGCTCTTGGAGGTCTGATCACTGACCATGATGAAAGCTGTGTCTCAGAGCAGCTCTTGGAAGTCTGATCACTGACCATGATGAAAGCTGTGTCTCAGATCAGCTATTTGAGATGTTTAATAACCACAATGCAGACAGTGAAACTATCCATTGCTCCCCTTCTTTATTTGCTCTTTTATCATTTTGGCTGACAAGTGTGATACAAGTTTCTGTTTCTTGCTCTACTGGCTATACTTGCTCAACCATAGACACATCATGCCATTGTAGATAACTCTCCATTGTGGATGGAAATAATTTTTTTTTTCGAATTTGGCTCAATGGTTGAGTAAATTCCTTCCAACATTAGGCTACCAGTGCCAAACATGGACACTATCTAAAGCCTATGTACACAAAATCACCACTTGCAAGATGAGATGCCTGAGAAAAGCCAATAGCTAACCATCCAAGATCGAGTGAATAATGACACTATCAAATTGTGGAAACTACACCTTGTACTAGATTCATCGAGAAACAGCAGATCAAGTGGTTTGGCTATCCTTTTAGAATGTAGCAAGATCGAAATACCATCAAAAGCACTACATCTCAGAAGATCGGCTACAAAAGCAAGAGGAAAAAGTAGACTGACCAAATTAAAGACATTCTACACCTTCGCGGCATGACAATAGCCAATGGCAGCCAGCGTACATTGCATCGCAAATCATCTCCCCATGATGCTTTACGGCAGAAATGGTGGATCTGTTCGCTCTTGTCATGATGTGGAATTTCATTCATAGTTTCTTGGACTCTTCTGAGTCACAGGGGTGTCTGAGTATCTATCCAGCCCCTGGGGTCAGTTCACTGTGGTCATGAGGTTGACCTTTCATTCATAGTTTCTCGGACTCTCAGTGTATGACACGCCCATGTTGTCCCTGGCATTCATTGAGACTAAACGCACACCCCTGCGCTCCAGAGCAGTCCAATATTTATGAATGAAACGGCGCACAGTTGCCTAACCTACTTTCTGCGTCTTAAAAGCATGAACAGATTCGAAATGGTTTATGATAGTGATGATGTTGGTGGTGAAGTGTGTTGACAGCTTTGTCAAAAAATTGATAGGCTTGTCTTTTTTTTTTTTTTTTTATGCTCAAACTACATTATAATAACAACAACATGGTGGTTTTTGGTCTTCCATGTTTGAAATCATTAAATTAAGTAAGGTTATCTTTAGTTTGTTTCCAACTACTTAGATTTTAGCCATCTTTAAACAGAGTTTTACTCCATTTCACAAATTGAAAGGACACAAACTTTTAGCCTCACTCTGTCCATCTGTCAGCCACAAACAAATACTGGAAGAAGTAATCTGTTGGTTCTGATAACATTTCCTTTATTTAGGACCTCGACCAAAATGTGTCAACCATTTTTTAGCGTCAACTCATAAAACACAGATAGAGAACACTACACTTGGGAAACTACACAATGTCTTGTATCAAGCTAAAGATGACTTTTCTAAAACACTATAGCAAAACTGGAATATGCTAGTGTTCATAACACAGATGAAGGAACAATAGAAATAGAACTATATCTTGTATCTCTAAAACAGTGGTTCTCAAACTTCCTACTGCTGTGACCCTTTATTACAGTTCCTCATGTTGTGGCAACCCCAACCATACAATTGTTTTTGTTGCTACTTTATAGCATCAGTGAGTATGTGTTTTCCTATGGTCTTTGGCGACCCCTGTAAAATGGTCGTTTGACCCACAAAAGGGTCGTGACCTACAAGTTCAGAACCATGGCTCTAAGGTGTAGACAATATAGTAACTTCAGGTATCTTTAGTAGAGCACAATAAATATCTGTGATATTAATGTGTTCTCTTATTGTGTCCTCACATTATCATTGTTTCTTGTAGTCTGTGACAAAATCATAGTGGTGTTTTTTTTCAACAAAAAATTTGAAAAGAATTTGTGTATTGATTCCTGTCATTGCTGGTATATGTTCTATGTAACAACTTCTGTATTATTTGTCTTTTCAACACCATAAGATGTAATATGAATTCGGTTCTAGACTCACATTTTTAAGACCAACAGCACTGGACTGGTTACGTAGTCTACATAAACCCAGCGATCTTTATTTCCTTTAAAAAAAAAAAATGAATAATAAAATCAGGCAAATCTCCATTGTTAAAGTTAAGTTTGTGACATATTAAATTTCTTTATCACAGATTCTAATTTTTAGCTGACATACAGTTTAGTCTGCGAACTTATTAATTGAATTTCAAGTATAGAAACCGATTTTTATATGATTTGATCTTCATTGTGTCTCTTAAAAGACAGGAAATCTAATCCTTTTGCACTGTTTGAGAGGAGGACTGTGTCATCTGCATATATGAGGTTTGGAAATGGATTTCCACAAATTATGAGTGAATCAAAAATATCACGAGTCTCGTCATGTCTGTTTATACTTTCTGCATAGATATTGAATGATAACAGGTGGAGAGAGTATACTAAATTGTCTTGTGCTTTTTACATCAAACCAGCTTGATATTTCAGTTTGTCACAACAAACTAGTCAAATTTTACAAACTTCTTCCGCTTGCTAACTTGCTGTAAACTGGAAGAAAGTTCTAGCTGTTTGTCAGTTTCTGAATTCTGGTCTTGAATTTAAAGAACTTGAGTTTTGTGTGCACATCCTTTTTACAGATCTGGCTTATTTGTAAGCAGACTGGTGGTTCCTTACCTCCTAGACAGGTGTACTGTGACTCTGGAGGAAACACGCTCTAACAGGTCACCCTTTATGACATGCTTGTCAGGGGGCAGAGGGTCTTTTCCCCCTTTTTCAATAAAAATGGGGCCCAGATTACACATGGGGAAAATGTATGAGCTAAACAAAGTTATGATATAGTCTAAACATAGAGAAATGGTAGTAACTACATATAAAAACTACCCGATGAGTGCTGAATCAGCACTTTCCCCATGTCAGTTTTGGGACCCTACTGTGGGGAGGAGGGGGGAAGGAGGTGAGAAAAGACCCACTGCTGCGCGACCCCTCCCCCACATATGAATAATTAGAGGTGATTCCTTTGAAGTCAGAGTGCATCTGCTTGAGAAGTGAGGAACCAGCAATCTGCATACAGTTAAGCCAAATCTGAAAAACGGATGTGCATGAAAACCAAAAGTTTTGGAACAAGACTAAAGTGCAGAAGTGGACGAACAGCTAGGACCTTCCACCAGAGTTTACAGCTAGGACCTTCAACCAGAGTTTACAGCTAGGACCTTCCACCAGAGTTTACAGCTAGAACCTTCCACCAGAGTTTACAGCCAGTGAACACAAGGAAGAAAAAATTAGTCCTTTTACGTCTTCTTAGATTCACTGGTTCTGTGCCACTTGGTGGTAAGTTGATGCAGGACAAGCTTGATGTTGTAAGAGCTCTTTGAGAGCAAGTAACCAGTGCAGAGGCACAAATATATCACCAAGGTCTGAAGAGAAAGGTGCAGCGAGGAGTGACTAGAATGTATGGCCAGTGCTCAAAGTTGAGGGACAAGACATGCACACACAAAGTCAGGCTGTCACTGGTACCATCGGAATTTGAACTCTGTGTTGCTGCTAAAGATGGGAAAAGAGTACCAATGAGAATATCCTGAGTGCTATAATGTCTGTTTCTAACTCTCAACATCTTCTCAGGTGATAATATTTAACTGTACCAAAAGGAGCAATGTATTTAACTGTACCATAGGGAGGCCTGTATTTAACTGTACCATAGGGAGACATGTATTTAACTGTACCATAGGGAGGCATGTATTTAACTGTACCATAGGGAGGCATGTATTTAACTGTACCATAGGGAGGCTTGTATTTAACTGTACCATAGGGAGGCCTGTATTTAACTGTAACATAGGGAGGCATGTATTTAACTGCAACATAGGGAGGCATGTATTTAACTGTACCATAGGGAGGCATGTATTTAACTGTACCATAGGGAGGCATGTATTTAACTGTACCACAGGGAGGCCTGTATTTAACTGTACCATAGGGAGGCATGTATTTAACTGTACCACAGGGAGGCATGTATTTAACTGTACCATAGGGAGGCATGTATTAACCTGTACCACAGGGAGGCATGTATTTAACTGTACCATATGGAGGCCTGTGAACCACAGCCTCTGGCAATGGAATGTGTAACTAGCATGACCAGCTCACACTGAGAAATCTCTTTCAAAAAAGGTGCATGGGATTGCAATGCCATTGTTGCCAACACATGTTGCTGTGTTTTTTCTCAAACATTCTGGTCATACCCTGTCTGCTATCATTTTCTTCTTTTGTCCAGTTCTCCTCCCTGCAACATGATCCATGACATCCTCATTCAATGCATCCATCTTGAAAATGTGTATCATTAATTTCCTATTTTTGGACGTTTTTATATAGTAGTAGAGGCCGACATAGAAAGACAGCAAATCAAATGGTTTGACCATTTGGAGAGAATGCCTCCTGATGTTATACCAAACATGACATATACCAAAAGAGGAGAAGAACGTTGAGCAAGAGGTAGACCAAAAACAACATAGAAAGATAACAACAGAGACACTCTATAGCATCATGATGTGTCTATGGTTGAAGCAGCCAGAAGAGCATGTAGCAGGACCTTATATCTACCTCGACACCCAAAGCAGTAAAAGAGGACATAAAGAAGAAGAAGAAGAAGAAGAGGCTGACCGACCGTGAGGTCAACAACACAACTTGTCATTTGCCAAAGATGAAGTCAGTTGTTAACTTACAGGAAATTTTAAAAAAAGGCTATTATCAATGCACCTAACAAAATTTAGAATCTGATAAATGTCTTATCTTGCTCTACAGCAAATTGTAAAAAACAGTAGTCATTATTGTTTGTGTAAACATGACCAGAGATATCACCCTCTCGAAGACTGTTCGTGTGTAAACATGACCAGAGATATCACCCTCTCGAAGACTGTTCCATAAAGTCTTCAGCAACATAATATCATTATGTTTCATTGAAAGGTATTGTCTTTATTGTATACAAACTGTTCATAATAAAGATGTGACCAATTAGTTTGCTTCTTTTATGCTACAGTGTAATTTAATAAATTAAAGATGAAGCTATTTAACTGAAACATAAAAATCTATTAGTTACATTAAATAATATTCATGATAAATATAAGATTTGGTTTTTATATGACAAACACAAGCAAAAATATTGTTTTCAAAACCAGGATAAAAGTGAACAAAGGCACAAAATGAAATCACCCAAAAAAAAAATTTTTAAATGGATGCTTTATAATAATGGTATTTCTCCCTTGTCTTTAGAAACAGAAAATGTATCGCCAAAGCTAGAATTTGAAAAAAAAATTAAACATGATAATATCAATGCTTTCATTTTATTCTTTAAGAAAACTCAACATTAATGATAACTGGTTATTTGGATAAATAAAATTTAAGGAACATGAAACTTTTTTGGGCATGTAAAAACTTAAGATGGCCTGCAAGAGATCATCATGGAGGAAGATTCGAGGAAAGTAGAGGAAGATCACAATGCTGATGGGTTAAAGATGTGTTGGATGATTAACGTATGACAGTAACAGAGGCAGGACATCTGCTTTATGACTGAGAGCAATTTCACAAGTTTAGGTGTGAAGCGAAGTTCTGCACTGGACAAGCTACTGGATGACGATGATGATAAATACACACGTGTTTCAACAACAATATCACAGTCACTCTTAACTAAGAAGATGATGTTTTTGGCTGAAGACCTCGAAGCTTCTCTAGTGTCGACTCAGAATACAGTCCTAATTTCAAGCCAGTTTTTGCACGGTTGGTATTGAAATGTCTCACCGGGAATGGATTGAAAGGTTTGTTGTTTGTTTTTAAAAGAGCTGAATGGCCCACGCTATGAGAGGATACTTTACTCAGGTCGTGTCGAGCAGGTGAAGAGAATCTTCGTGTCCTCTTGTGCTGACTGGAAAGCTTGCTTGAGATAAATCACAGAATGCTTCTCATCCTGGCTTTCTGTGTTTGAAATGGACCTCATAATCACATCTTTTGCACGATTACTTTCATTTAATACTGGTGTACTGACTTTTCTTGTTTTCTGTACAGAGCACAAGATGCTAGGCTCTTCATCGTCAGACTTTCTAACATCCACAGTAGCAGGTACTGGTACAATCTCAATAACTGAGGAGGAACTTGTCAATGACTCCGGATGGTTAGGTGACCCGGCAATGGCATCACTGTGACCAGTTGATGATATTCCTAATGATTTACTTGCTTCTGTTTGGTCTCCTGCAGCTGAGAATGTTTCTTTCTCCACAAATAAGTCATCTACACAACCATCCGGACTGGATTCATATCTTGTTGCTGCTTCTGTCTGCTCTTTGTCTGCATTATGCTGACTGTGAGCCAGCTTGGATTGTAAACTGCAAGGTTCATGGTTGTGGTCCATCTCATGTTGTGTATTTAAATCTATAAATTCTGTTGATTTTTCGGTCACTGACAGAATCACATCTTCATCGTGGTAAAAAGCATCATTGTCTTTCTCAGTAAAGGCATCCTGATGATGCAGTTTTCGATTCAACATCATCATTGGTGAAACAACAGTTGGACTGACAAATCCAGAGTCTTCCAGAGCAGACTTTGATCCTGGTGTGTATGTTTCATCTAGTTTATCCACCGAACTACTCTGATCACTCAGTTTTTCAATGGAACAAAGCGTAGAATGCATAGTCAGGCAACCAGGAGTATGTTTTTCATGTTCTTGGATTTCATTTTGACAAGTTATTTCAGACTCAACATTTTCACATGTCTCAGGATTCTCACTTGTATCTCTGTGACATGTGTCAATGATTTTAGTGAATGTTTCTGTTGTAAAAGAGCTGACTGTTTCACATAACTGCAAACCTTGTACTTCTTCCTTACTCCTAACACCACATGGTGTTTCTATCTTACTTGTAGCAAAACACTGTGTTTTCTCCTTGCAGGCAACATCAGGCAACAAAGATAAATCAGGTGCTCTTTCTGAAGAAGGAAGATCTGCTGCTGCTGGAGTTTCTAAGGCAACATGTTCATCACTAGAAGAATGTTTATGCAATGTAGCTGACTCATTATTTGCTGAATGCTTTGAAGTTGCCTCAGTATTCACTAGTAGCCTACTTGTTAGATCATACTGACTGGGAACAGAGGCTGCAGAAGTCACCATGGGTGGAGCTTCTGGTACTGCTTTCTCTGGGCTTGCTGCTGCTGATTTTACTTCATGCATTGCTGATGTTTGTACTGCTTTTGGTGAGACTACATTACTGCCTTTGCTCAGGTTACTCGTCTTCATTCGCTTACTTCTGGACACTGCATGAGCATTTGCCACAGCCTGAAGTTGTTTTGTCAGCAGAGCACTATTTCCAGTTGTTTGAGAGGGGGCACATATTCTTGGTCCATCTGTGACAAGTCTGTTCCGAGTGTTGGTAGAGCTTTTGCCCAGAAACAGGTGGTTCATGGCCACAGGACTTTCAATGTTGGGTACCAGTGCTACAGCTGGAGCAGAGGAGACCTTGGCTTCATGTGGAGCTGAGGGTTTTACTTTTTTTGCTGAAGCAGCTGTAAGAAAATTATAACATTGATTAGAAAACCAGTTTTTGCAATATCTGTCTTTATTAATTAATTCTCTCCTATAATGCAAAATTAACATGTACGGCTTTTTTTAAATACATATTTATACTTTTTAAAAAAAAACAGTTAACTAAGAAAAGCTCCCCAGAAATTCATATTTATACTTTAAAAAAAAAATTAACTAAGAAAAGATTTTTTTTCAAAAATACATATTCATACTTCCCCGTATGGGTTCCAGGGCCCTATTATAGGGAAAACAAGAAAAAAAACCACTGCCTACCCAAAAGCATGTCATAAGAGACGACTTATTGGGAGCTTCCTTCAAAGTCAGAGAGCATCTGCCTGAGAGGCAAGGAACCAGCAGTCTGCATACAAATAAGTCAGATCTGTCAAATGGATGCACACGCAACACTCAGGTTTTGGAACAGGACTCCAGTCCAGAAGTGGATGAACAACCAGAACTTTCCGCCAGAGTTAACAGCTGGTGAACGCAAAGACAAAGAAGATAAATATTTATAATGAAAAAAAAAATGACTAAGAAAAGCTCGAACAGAAAACCCATTACCAGTAGAACACAAAGAAACTCATTATAGTTTGTGAATCATGCTCGATGGAGACAGCAGTAAATTCATGAACACAATGTATGGGAGATAACTACAGTCAACAATTAATCTTGAAACAGAGTCACCTTCATCAATTCAGAGACGTTCAAAAAACTTGTCATTAATGGTAGTAAATGACCCTTTTTTTATGACAGTGGTGGATCAGGTATATGATATTAGACACATTTTTATAAACCAATGTGGGTGATGTGGCCACCATCATACCAGCCTCATTTACTTCTCAGGACTTTGCTTGATACACTTCTTAGGCTAGGTCAACCTGGGAACCAAGGTCAATTTTTACCCCTTAAAAAAGTATGTCTCGATGAGGACTTGAATCCAAGACCTTCGGACTGGCTAGCAAGCATCTAGCTGTTATGCTTCAATGCTTCCCCAGCAAGTTGTTCTATACTGATATAAGGATTCCAGATCAACATATCATCATCATGTGGCCTGTCACAAACGAAGGTGGTCATGGTTCACTATCCCACTTAATCACCAGAATCATGGATCAGGTCAGTGGACTTGTCCCACCTTATCTATGTGACCAAGCCATCTTCTAATAATATGTCCTGGGCTTCAGACAAGAATGCTCATCTGTAGTGATTTTGGATTCTGGTTTTGTTTTTTGTTTTTGTTGTTAAATCTGTTGGTTGAAAAATTCAGTTGCACAAGGTCCGACAATTAAGTAATGAGACTGATTTTATTATGGCCAAGACAAAAGTGCCATAAATAAAGCAAAGCATGGAATCTAAAGAGACAACATTCATCTATGATCTGGCAACTTTTATCACCGCTCGATAAGCAGACAACAAACAAGCCGCCATTCTGTTGACCTAGTCAGAGATGTATTGTTACGTTATCAGCACGGAGCAAAAAGCGAACATTAAATTCTTTTTAAAACTCAGAAAAAGTGCCACTGAAACAGTTGAATTCATTCTACAAGTTTATGGGGATAATTTTTTACATTCTGCTCACATTTTCAGGTGGTATTTATGATTCAAAAGTGATGTAGAAATGAATAATAATGCACCTAGACCTTGACGCCAAATTTATGTTCATAATGATGAACTCATTGCAAAAGTCAGGGAACAGATACAAGAAGATCATTGTTTTACTGTGAGGATGATGATGGCAGACGAACCTGGTGTTAATATAGAGACAATACATAAAATTTTAGTGCAAGATTTTGGCAAGAAAAATATTCCTTCCCGGTTTGCACCGCATTCTTTGTTTGATGACCAAAAACATCAGCGGGTTGAGTACCCAAGAGACATCATCAAAATAAGAATTTATTGCTCAAAAACAAGTGTGTGTTCTCAGCCTTCCACCCTATTTCCCAGGTTTGTCTCCCTGTGATTATTTTCTATTCCCAAAATTAAAGTTTCGATTGAAAGGACGCTTTTTTAAACGATTTTGATGACACTCAAAGGGCCGTAACATCAACTTTAAGGGTCATAACAACAGAAGAACTATAGAGGTCGTTCCAGTGTTTGTTAGATCATGCCACTTGCTGTATTAATGCATAAGGGGCTTACTTTGAATAAAATAAAGGTTATATTTTCAACTGCTGATGTTTGCTATGAAGTTGCAAGTGCAATTACTTGATCTCTCTTGATTATTACCATGCATAGCTCAATTTAACAAAATAAAATTAAGTACTGAACATGGAACAAGCTGTCCGACACGCTGACAGCCATGCCTGTGCAAAAAGCAGTGAAACGAGCGGGTAAACCCCAAGGCAAAGGTGGCAAGAAAATGAAAACCACCTTGAAGTACACAGTGGACTGGACTCACCCTGTGGAGGACGCTGCAAACTTTCAGAAGTATCTGAAAGAGCGTATTAAGGTTGACGGCAAGACTGGCAACTTTGGAAATAATGTCTCTTTGGAGTTGCAGAAAAACAAAATCAACCTTGCTAGTGAGGTTCCCTTCTCAAAGAGGTATCTCAAGTACCTGACGAAGAAGTACTTGAAAAAGAACAACCTCCGTGACTGGCTGAGAGTTGTAGCATCCTCTAAGGAAGCTTTTGAGCTCCGCTACTTCCAGATTAATCAAGACGAGGAAGAGGAGGAGGAAGATTAAATTCAGTCTATAAATAAAACTGTGCTGATATAGTTTTAAAAAATAAAAATAAAAATAAATTAATTAATTTTAAAAAAAAAAAAATCTTACAGCAGTGAGTAAATAAGGACAGCCTTTGCAATCTAATGCATAAAATAAAATGATAATGTAATCATGCAGCATACCAGCAATAATAACGTGAGCCTGTCGCTGGCGCTGTTTTAATCGTTCATACTGCAACTTCAAACTCTGAATGTCTGTTGTCATTCGTTCCATTTCTGGGACAGTTTTTGATGTGCCTTCTTCCATCTCTGGCCCATAAACTCCAGGTCCCAAGACAGAAATATCAGAGGAGTCCACACTACCTAAACATTTTAAGACACAGAACGGAGTTATTTCATTCACTGACAAATATGTGTTATGTGTCTCATCTACAACTTTACTTAAAGAGATACAGACACTTTACAGAAAATTTTTTATGTAATTACGTGGAAATTACTTGCAGTTTATTACTGTCTGTTGTTGATATGAGTCATGTGATTATATGAGTGTTGTTAATGCTCTAAATAACAACAGAAACAACCTTTGATATCTCAACTGTCACTACTGTCTGATTTATCACTTTTTTAGAGCTGAATAGACAGGGAAGCCTTGAGCTTGAGGATTTAGGGCCGCCTGGCTAGCGCTGTCACCATATACTGTTCAGGTAAGCATGTTTAATTTTGCCCCACCCCCACCCTTGACAGAAAAACAATCATCTCACCACTTCTACCACTTGTTCTACCACTTGGCCAGCCGCTCCTAGATATCACAACACTAAGTATTATTACTTCTTCTTCTTTTCTCTACTCCTAGAATGTCTCACAGCATCAGGGCAGGAAGAGATCTCTGAACGGATCCTTCTATTTGCTTTGTATATAGCACTTTTCAGTATCTTTGATATTTCTGCCGTCCATCTTCTGCGTGGTCGTCCTCTGGCTCTGTTACCTTAGGATCAGTATAACACTGCTCTCTGTGGTGCCATGTCTGGTACCAATCTTGTTACATGGCCAAACCATTTGATCAGTTGTCGACCGATAAAGTTCTGTATTCGTTCTCTGCAGACTCTCCTCCTGACATCATCAACCCTAAGTCCATCTTTCCTTGTTACACCTAGCATAAAAGGTAAACTTTTTATTTCTTTGTGACTATTGTCTTTCTGTTTTCTGAAGACAGTGTCCATGTTTGACATTGAAAGCATAGCATTGGTAAGAATATTGTGTTGAACAGTATACTTCTAGTGTTCATATTCACATGTTTGCATTTCAAAACTGGTGCCATTTGGCCTAAAACTTGGTTGGTGTTATTGCATCTTTGTTGAATTTTTTTATTAATTCTTTCATCTTCTGAAAAAAAATGCTTCCCAGATATGTAAAGCCCTTTGCCTGCTTTAGCTGATGTTCATCAACATTGATATTGGTGGTTCTTTCTTTTCAGGAGAATGTCATCACTTTTATTTTGTCTACTTTGATCTTCACATCATAGTAATTGTGTGATGAGTGGAGTCTTAATATGTTCTTGTACTACTGTCAGTACTATGATTGCCTGGTCATTAGCAAAAAAGCAGTTAATTTATTATTTCTCCAATATTATCCCCTTTGCTGGTGTTAGCTGATTTGTTAGTCACTTAGTATTAATACATTAGGCATTATAATAACATAAACACTGAGCAGTTGGGTTTGAATTTTAACATGCAGAGTGGTAGGCAACCATCAGTACGTAGGGACCATCAAATTTAGTCCGCTTGTTTTAGGAACAGCGCCTGCTATGACGGTAAAGTCCAATGTGGGAATGGCAGTCTCTGTTACGCACTCCACATAAAAATGTTTATACACTATCATTCTGAGGCTGATTTTCTCTCAGACATCTCCTCTGTATCGCTTGCTGCATTCTAGTCTCTTTCAAACTGTGACAGTCCATCTTACACTGTCTGCCTCCAAAGGAGTTAGTCTGCAGCTAATCTCCCTCACGTGGTTGTGCTAATGTTGATATACAAGAATTTCAGTTTATGTTTGCTTATGTCCTTATAGCGTAGCTTTGGCCCTCCTGCAGGTCTGATCCCTGTTACCTGTTCACCATACAGGAGATCCCTAGGAACTCAACCGTCCTCCATGTGAGAGACAAGTCCCAACCAACGCTAGCAACTTTGCTTCAGTAGAGAGTACATACACTGTTGGCATGCAGAAATATCAGAAGACGGGGTCTTTGCTTAAATCTGGATCCAACCCTAGCCATTGGTTGGTTTATTAGGAACACTTTGAAGAATGAGTTTTAAATGTCTGATACACTGATGCCCCCGACTCACCTGAGTCTGTCCATGTCCACTGATTACTACCTTTTCACATCTTTACATATTTAAAACAAGAATTAACAATTTTACATAAATACATTGGGGGTCGCCATGATGTAGCAGCTAGATGCCCGCCTGTGGATCAGAAAATCGTGGGTTTGCTCCCTGGCGGAGCCGGACTTTAAAAAAAAATGACCTTGGCTCTCAGGTCGACTCAGCCTTGAGTGGGTACCAGGTGTGATGATGCTGACCACATCACCAATCTTCTGCCATTGGTCTATAAAATATAGGTGTAGCCCTATATGCCCAGTAAGCCTGAAAGACGTGGAAAAGGGTCCTTTACTTACTTTTACATAAATACATTTTCTTTAATGTATTAGCGATGTGTAAAAAATCATAGTTTTTGAAGGATTTTTTGTGACCTCCCAGACTTTTAAAAAGTGATAATGGGGTAAAAAGGTTAAAAGGGGTTTTTCCATCTCAATGTATAAAACCAGTCTTACCAGGCAAGCAAGCCATAGCAGCAATGTCATCATCATCCAGATCATCTTCATCACTGTTGAGTATGCTCTTGAAAACACTACGTTTGCCATTCTTCTTGCTGTTTCCACTGGGCTGTGAAATGGGACGAATGTTGTATGTGTACTTTTCTCGCAGTTCATTCAAATGTGGCAAAGGGAAGTCGCCCATGGAGTAAATGGACTGTGGAAAATAAAACATGATATTTTTTCGCATATTCATTCATATGAGTTCAACTGTTTGATGAAAAAAAGGAAGACAAAAATCTATCAAAAGTCTGTAGCCTATACTTCTGTCTCTGACAATAATATTACAAACATTTTCTTTTTACATTGTGTTACCAAGTAGCAGGTTTGTATGTTTCATTTTTGATAGTAATAACTTCTCCCTAAGTAATGAGAGACATGATAAATATACTGTGTATCTTGTGCATTTGTGTGTGCATGCATGTGCACATGTGTGTAGAAACTTCAAGTAAATCTCTCTCTCTTTCTCTCTCTGGATGAGAAGTGAGAGGCTGTGACAGCAGCATCAATGGAACAGACTGAGATTTATAAAGATGCCTGACAGACGATCTTCCTTGCCACTTGTTATGTCTCTGCTCTGAATGTGTATGTGTGTGTACGCATGCACAAGTGCACACACACACACACACAGTTTCAAGATTTTGTTTTTTCATTTGTCTTCAAAATAGTCTAAAAGTTTTTTTGTTTTTTTGGTAATGTTTAGTGTCACTTCAGGTAGGCTTCACAGTATAAAAATATATGTGAATATGAAAATACACATAATTATGCAACATAGTTATGTTTGCACACAAATATACAAGGCCCGACAATTAAGTAATGAGACTAATTCCATTAAAACTAAAATAATCAACAGTTGAAGATATAACCTGTATCTGATTCAAAGAAAGCCCCTTGTGCACTTATGCAGCTAGTGGCATGATCTAACAAACACTGGAACGACCTCTGTAGTTCTTCTGTTGTTATGACCCTTAAAGTCAATGTTACAGCCCTTTGGAAGTGTCCTTTCAATCGCAACTTTAATTTTGGGAATAGAAAATAATCACAGGGAGACAAATCTGGAGAATAGGGTAGAAGGCTGAGAACACACACTTGTTTTTGGACTAAAATTCCTGTTTTGATGGTGTTTCTTGGGTACTCAACCCGCTGATGTTTTTGGTCATCAGACAACAAATGTGGTACAAACCGGCAAGCAACTTTTTTCTTGCCAACATCTTGCACTAAAATGTTATGAATTGTCTCTATATTACCACCAGATTCGTCTGCCATCATCCTTACAGTAAAACAATGATCTTCCTGTATCTGTTCTCTGACTTTTGCAATGAGCTCATCATTACGAACATAAATTTGGCCAGGTCCAGGTGCATTAGTAATCATCTCCACACTACTTTTGAATCGTGAATATCACCCGAAAATGTGTGCACAATATAAACAATTATCCCCATAAACCTGTTGCATCAATTCAACTGTTTCAATGGCGCTTTTCTGAGTTTTAAAAAGAATGTAGTGTTAGCTTTTAGCTCTGTGCTGATTAGGTAACAATGCACCTCTGACTAGGTCAACCAAATGGTGGCTTCTTTATTGTCTGCTTATCGAGCGGCGATGAAAAGTTGCCAGATCATAGATGAATGTTGCCTCTTTTGATTCCATGCTTTGCTTCATAAATGGCAATTTTGTTTTGGCCATAATAAAATCAGTCTCATTACTTAATTGTCAGACCTTGTATAATCTACAGTTTTCACTAAAGCAAAAATTATTCAGTAATGATCATAGTAACACCAAGTCTACACACATGTATCAGACAGTACCTTAATGATAGCATCTCCATCAAAAACAGATCCCTGCATCATACAAGAAGACAACTCTCCCATTAGACTGTAAAATTCATCAGCACTTGATGCATTCATGATTTTTCTGTTCAAATGATAGTAATTACATATTAATAACAGCATCAAACGGTATATATCACCTCATAAAGATACATCTGTATTAAATACATAACAGCAGCCACAGTAACATAGTAGCTCAATAGTAGGTCATCATTACAGGAACACATGTGGATATACTATCAGGGATATGCAGGCTGCAAGGGATTAAAGGAGCAGCTTTTTGGGCTACAAGAGTGATAACTATTGGAACTGGAGAAAGGAGACATGCTGAAGTCTATGTTTGAATTAATGCTGAGAGAAAACATGAGATTTGACGAAATAAAATGTGCAACAATATATGAACAAGGAATAAGGTATCTATCTGGCAAGGAGGGATGCATGAGAGGAAGAGAACAAGGTATGTATGATCAGTATGCTAAGGGAATTTAGCACTTCATTCATTCAGTAGCATGTCCCTCGCGGAACCTCGCTGCCAAAACAACCCTCCGGAAAACCTTCCTATCATGAGCAAGATGTCCTGCGTCTGATACACCCATCTGGAGATCATCTGCCACATCCTGCACCCATCTTCTCCTTGGCCTTCCTCTTCCTCTCTTCCCGGCATATACCCCTCCATATTGTTACTGTCTCTAACTCCATGACGTTTCAAGTGACCAAAATATTTCAATTTTCTTTGTTTTTATTGTCTTTACTAGCCACCCTGCTCTTTGAAGTATGGAATGCATTTGTTCTTTTTCTTTACCCAAGAATGAACTTGTCTGTAACATTTATATTCAAATGCATTTATGCGCTGTTCCGCTTGTTTAGTAAGTGTCCAGGAGGCGTATGTTGACATGGGAAAGATGCCATGCTCTTAAAAAATCTGACCTTTGTAATTCTATCTGCTTCCATAATTTATTCAGTTGTGTTTAGTCTTTGAAGAGCAATTGATAGTCGCCGTTAAATGTGTCACCATTGCTTGGTAACCAGTGACCCCAAGATATTCGAAATTTCCACCAGCTTTCCTCATTACCTAATTTCCTTCTCCATGGCAGTTTTGTTTGTATGCATTATCTTTGTTTTTGCTGTGAAGAAATAAGTTATGATTTTCACTATGATTTAGCACTTACACCTCAAGAATGTTGCTAAAGGAGAAAGGACATCCATGGGTATACCCGGTGTGCTCTGATGTCAATTCTTAAATCAGTAAATCAGCTCACCTGCTGGCTTTAAGGTATTGAGCTTAAATTTGGCCAGGCAAATTAAAAAAAATAAAAGCAGATTCAAACAAAAAAAAATTATGATATTGGCTACCAGGCTGACTTGGCCTAAAATGGGTCCCAGGAAATGTCTTGGGAAGTAATGGCACAAAGTTGGCTATATCACCCATCTAATGCCATTGGTTTGAGTCTAGCCTCATGTGCCCAATGCACCTGTGGCATGAAAGGCTCTTTACTTTACTCAGTTTTTATTTACACAACCTGTGTTAAATATATCACTGTATTAAATACAAAACCTGTATCTATTTTACAAAACGAAAAATGCATGTGTCTGTCTGTCTGTTGTGTGACAGTGACAGTACTGACAAGCAATTTGCAGATGTCATTCCAGCTGCAATTTCTAGTCATAAACTTGTCCTAGTGGCTTTTTTTCTCTCATCTTATTTTTAATTTTTTTGGACAAATGTATGACAGATATATCAGCAGTGTGGCAGAATTATACAAAGAAATATTTGGGACACATAAATTCATTTAGGGTTGTCAGAAGAAGTCATCATAAGCTTCAAACCTACATCTGACATTTTAGGGACCAGTAGATACAACCAAAGAAGAAGGACTTTGGTTGCACACTTGTTCACTACTGGTCGGTTTTTAATCACTGGGATAAGTAATCATTATGCTCCATGTGCTGCCCAGTTTGACCTAGCAATTATGGTTTTCATTTTAACACACCTCACAGATATCTACAAATGAGTGGACAAATCAGAAAACTAGTTGCCAACTAGATGGCACAAGCTATAGTTGATCTTCACCATCAATGGCACAAATGACATTTGTCAAAGCAAGCTATAGTTGATCTTTACCATCAATGGCACAAATGACATTTGTCAAAGCAAGCTATAGTTGATCTTCAGCATCAATGGCACAAATGACATTTGTCAAAGCAAGCTATAGTTGATGTTCAGCATCAATGGCACAAATGATATTTGTCAAAGCAAGCTATAGTTGATCTTCAGCATCAATGGCACAAATGACATTTGTCAAAGCAAGCTATAGTTGATCTTCAGCATCAATGGCACAAATGACATTTGTCAAAGCAAGCTATAGTTGATCTTCAGCATCAATGGCACAAATGACATTTGTCAAAGCAAGCTATAGTTGATCTTCAGCATCAATGGCACAAATGACATTTGTCAAAGCAAGCTATAGTTGATCTTCAGCATCAATGGCAAAAATTACATTTGTCAAAGCAAGCTATAGGAATAAACTCACAGGGAGCAAGTACAGCAGGGATCTACCAGTCATCAGTAGAAGTTATCCTCGTCGACAAACGTTTCGGCCCACGATCTCCTAGACGTTTTCAGAGGTGGGCCCACCTGAGTTCATGAAGCTCAGGGCTGGTACCCTGCTGTACGAAATTACCGGATCTGACATTTTAGGGACCAGTAGATACAACCCAAGAAGAAGGACTTTGGTTGAACACTTGTTCACTACTGGTCGGTTTTTAATCACTGGGATAAGTTATCATTATGCCCCATGTGCTGCCCAGTTTGACCTAGCAATTATGGTTTTCATTTTAACACACCTCACAGATATCTACAAATGAGTGGACAAATCAGAAAACTAGTTGCCAACTAGATGGCACAAGCTATAGTTGATCTTCACCATCAATGGCACAAATGACATTTGTCAAAGCAAGCTATAGTTGATCTTTACCATCAATGGCACAAATGACATTTGTCAAAGCAAGCTATAGTTGATCTTCAGCATCAATGGCACAAATGACATTTGTCAAAGCAAGCTATAGCAAGCTGTTGATCTTCAGCATCAATGGCACAAATGACATTTGTCAAAGCAAGCTATAGTTGATCTTCAGCATCAATGGCACAAATGATGACATTTGTCAAAGCAAGCTATAGTTGATCTTCAGCATCAATGGCACAAATGACATTTGTCAAAGCAAGCTATAGTTGATCTTCAGCATCAATGGCACAAATGATGACATTTGTCAAAGCAAGCTATAGTTGATCTTTAGCATCAATGGCACAAATGACATTTGTCAAAGCAAGCTATAGTTGATCTTCAGCATCAATGGCACAAATGACATTTGTCAAAGCAAGCTATAGTTGATCTTCAGCATCAATGACACAAATGACATTTGTCAAAGCAAGCTATAGTTGATCTTCAGCATCAATGGCACAAATGACATTTGTCAAAGCAAGCTATAGTTGATCTTCAGCATCAATGGCACAAATGACATTTGTCAAAGCAAGCTATAGTTGATCTTCAGCATCAATGGCACAAATGACATTTGTCAAAGCACGCTATAGTTGATCTGACATTTGTCAAAGCACGCTATAGTTGATCTGACATTTGTCAAAGCAAGCTATAGTTGATCTTCACCACCAAAGAAGATGGTAATCATCCGTCAACAATCAGCAGGTCTTTAACAGAATGCTGCTATTGTTATGGCACGCGAGAAAGTCTCTCTTTCCTAGCCAATTCTCCAGCACTAATGTGCTTTCATAACTAATGCATATGTGATTTGTATCCCTTCCCAGAAGTCTGACTCATTTTCCAGAAACTGTACCTATCATCATCATTCTCTCTAGTTCATCATGACCCAGTTGTACATGGCCAGAATACATCAGTATTCAGGATAGGATGCTGTTTATGAGCCAATTCTCCTTGATAACCTGATCAGGTAGGATACTGGTGTTTTTCTTCTTGGTTGATGGTATTCTAAGAATTCTGCTGTAGCATTTCAGTTCAATTTCATTGTTCTTCAATGATTGAGTAAAGTCTATGACTCACAAAGGCTATGGTAAACATGAAATAAATTACTTACTTAGCTAGTTTTCCCCATATAGTGAGCGCAGTCCTGAGTAAGATTTCAGACCCATCAAGGAGAATAGAGTCCCAAACACGCAGGACAATGTTGACTGGTAGACAGGTGGCGAACAGTGTCAGAAACCACTGCATGGTGAACACATTAGGCAACGGAGGTTCATAGCAGGCACCTGTTTATGGAAACAGTCATATAATAATAGAACTCTATTTACTTTACACTTTGTCATTTCTTTGGTTTGTTTCGTTATATCACAGTACGTTTCCACAAGAAAAACAGAATGAAGTAACCACACAATGACTGATAAACACTTTGATGTAATTACATAACAACTGACTGATCAATAAATGTGATTACGTTGTTCGTCCATCACGAGTGATGAAGACCACTTTCATCCAAAGTAGTAATGATCAATGATTATGAGTACGAAGGTGGCTGATTAGTCCAGTATGAGCCAGGAAAGTTCTTGAGCAGTGCGTACAACAGATGGAAGCCGCAGTAAGTGTGGAATTTGCAGTACAATTCTTTCTAGTTTGCCTGGCAGGCTGATGCACCATGTCTGAGGGACGTACGCCATCCAGAACGGTCTTGTGCAGCAGCCTCCCATGTCGCTGTGTTGATGCCAAAAGAATTGAGAGTGTCCTTCTTCAGAGTGTCCTTATAGAGCTTTTCCTGTCCTCCCTGGCACCTCTTCCCTTGCTGGAGCTCGCCATAAAATACTCTCTTTGGGAGGCGACAGTCTAGCATGCGGGTTAGATGACCAGCCCAATATAGCTGACAATTCTTCAGTATCATGTGTATGCTAGGCAGGTTTGCCCTATCAAGAACAACAGTATTTGGGATCTTATCTTGCCATTTGATTTTGAGCAGCTTTTTGAGACGTTATATGAAACTGATTCAACTTGTTAGCATGACGCTGATACACAGTCCACGTTTCACAAGTGTAGAGCAGTACTGGATGTGATTACACAATGACTGAATAATGATAAATTGAGTCTAAATTATGAATTACAGATAACTGGATATATCTACACAATAAGTGATACATCATTTGATGTAGTTCTTGTAGAATAATTAATAAATAATCAGGCATATCTACACTATCACTAATTGTTTCCCATTTAAAGCTAACCAATGACTTTAGATAACTGGGTGTGTCTACACAAGATTAATAGATAACTCATCTGAGAATGTCATTTATACATGCAGGATGTGTGCATACGTACATATTATGTTGAAAACTTTCCAAACAAAATCCACCAGTACAGCATTTGTACTATTTTGGCATCTGATAGAGGGGTTTTCAAGGACAGGAAATCAAGGCTGCTTGCCCATGCCTTTTCTGGATTAAATCTAAAGGTAAACACATGTACTGCATCTCTGAGAGATACAAATCACGTGCCTTACTGTGACTGAGAACTCATATACAGTACCTGATGAGATGGAATCCTAACCCTTTGACAAACCACTTCTCTGAGATGTACAAATGAAATGTGCAGCTGTAACACAGTAGAGCAGTGCAAGTTTGCCTGGACATTGCTGACATATAATCATACTCAGTGGTGACAGAACAAGGGGGATCAGCCACCTTGACAAAGAAAAGACAAAGCTACTTGTGGGAACTGAGGCCCCCATTCCCCAGAAAAGTTTCAGGTGGACAAAGTTCCCCTCCCCCAAAACCGTGTATAGACATTCTATTTTTTTATTTTTAGTTTAAACATTTAATCTTATTTCAAATATGTGTTTGGGATTTATCATATAACAATAATAATGTGTACATCTAAACCCCTCACAACTTTTCCCAGAAAATCAAAGGGGGGAGGGGGGAGAGAGGGGGCTAAGCCCTCAAATCCCCCTCCATGGTTTCTTTGTGGCTACACCCCTGATCATATTGCAGTTATTCACAATAATTAACCAGAGCTCACAAGCTGTTGTAGCATTGGTACAGTACAACAAGAAATAACTGAGCATAACCTGTTCTTATATCTTGTGCTGCCAGCTGCAAGCGGTCTAAATGCTTGGCTAGTTTGGGGTATGTCAGTTTCAGAAGGTCACGAAACACAGCCATGTCAACGGAGAGAGCCCTCAAGTTGTTTGAGAAGTAGCTCTCAGGCAAAACACTGTCAATGAGGTAAATCATGACCTGAAAAATAACCGACCAGTAAGAAACTTTTTTATGAGAAATTGAGAGTTCTTCTTTTCTTCTGCCTTTCTAAACCCTAATCGAGCATAGGCCCTCAACCAACTCAGGCCAAGTCATTCTATTCTTTGCTATCACATGCAAGTCTCACCATGTCCAACCCATCTTTTTAACTTCACTCTCTAGCTCCTTTCTCTATGTTTTTTTTTCCTTGTTTGGGTTTTTCTTTATTTCTATGCCCTTGTGGGTTCCAGTGCAAAGACATTCTAGTTATATTGTTCTCGGGTTTTCTCAATGTATGTCCTTTCCGACACCAGCCTCTTCACCTCTTGATCCACTAGAACTTGTTTAGTTCTATTTTGCTCTACAAAAAAGCTCTACAACAGTGATTCTATCATTCCATTTAATTCTCTCTTTTCTGTGCAGGCACCAGTTAATGAATGTTTGTAGTTTATTAGTAACTGCCTTAGTTGTTCTCCACGTTTCCACTCAATTCAACAGTACTGATTTGACATTAGAATTACAAAAATCAAGTTCAGTATTAGTTTTAATTTCTTTTGACCTCCATAAAT